>JACEVL010001417.1:0-18581 GCA_020284085.1 Aporrectodea caliginosa
ATTTAAAAAAAAAAAATTTTGGGAAAAAAACCCCCCCCCGGGGGCCCCAAAAAAAATTTTTTTAAAAAAAAACCCAAAAAAAAGGGGGAAAAAAAAAAAAAAATTTTTTTTTTTTTTTTAAAAAAACCCCCCAAAAATTTTAAAAAAACAGGGGGGTTTTAAAAGGGCCAAAAAATTTTTTTTTCCCCCCAAAAATTTTAAAAAACCCGGGAAAAATTTTTAAAAAAACCCCCAAGGGGGGAAATTTTTCCCCCAAAAATTTTAAAAATTTTTTTTTAAAAGGGGGGAAAAAAAAAAGGGGGGAAAAAAAAAGGGGGGGTTTTGGGGTTTTTTTCCCGGGGTTTTTTTAAAAAAAAATTTTTTTGGGGGGGGGAAAAAAAAAGGGGGGGGGGGACCTTTTTTTTCCAAAAGGGTTTTGGCCTTTTTAGGCCCGGGGGTTTTTTAAAAAAATTTTTTTTTTTTGGGAAAAAAATTTTTTTTGGGGTTTTTGGGGGGGGGGTTTTAAAAAAAAAAATTTTTTTTTTTTGGGGGGTTAATTTTCCCCCTTTTTTAAAAAATTAAAAAAAATTTTTTTAATTTTTTCCAAAAGAAAAAAATTCCCAAAATTTTTTCCCCCCCCCAAAAAAAATTTTTTTTTTTTAAAAAAAAAGGGGGAAAAATCCCAAAATTTTTAAAAAAAAAATTTTTTGAAAAAATTTTTTTTTTTTTTTGGAAAAAAAAAAAATTTTTTTTTAAAAACCCGGGAACCCTTTTTTTTAAAAAAAAAAACCCCAAAAAAAACCCCTTTAAAAAAGGGTTTTTTTTTAAAAAAAAAAAAAAAAAAAAACGGGCCTTTTTTTGGGGAACCAAAACCCCCCCCCAAAAAAAAAAAAAAATTTTTACCCCTTAAAAAATTTTTTTTTTAAAAATTTTTTTTTTTGTTTTCATTTTTTTTTTTAAAAAAAAAAAGGAACCTTTTTTTTAAAAAAAATTTTAAAACCCCCCTTTAAAATTTTTTAATTTTAAAAAAAAAATTTAAATTTAAAAAGGGAAAAAAAAAAGGGTTTTTTTTAAAAAGGGGTTTTAAAGAAATAAAAAAAAAAACCCAAAAAACCCTTTTTTTTTGGGGGGGGGTTTCCCCAAAAAAAATTTCCCCCCAAAAAAATTAAAAAAAAGGAAAATTTTTTTAAAAAAAGGTTTGGAATTTTTTTAAAAAAATTTTTTAAAAACCCCCAAAAAAAAAATTTTTTTTTTTTTTTCCCCCCCAAACCCCCAAATTTTTTTTAAATTTTTAAAAAGGGAAAAAAAAAAATTTTTTTTCAACCTTTTTTAAAAAACCAAATAAAAATTTTTCCCCCAAAAAAGTTTAAAAAAATTTTTTTCCCTTTTTTTTTGGGGGGGTTTTTTTTTTAAAGGGAAAAATTTTTTTTTTAAAAAAAAAAAAAAAAAAAAATTTTTTTTTTGGGGGGGGCATTTTAAAAAAACCCCAAAGGGAAAAAGGGGGGTTTTTGTTTTCCTTTTTTTTAAAAAATTTTAAAAAAAAAGCCGGAAAAGGCCCTTTTGGGTTTTTTTTTTTTTTAAAAACCCCTTTTTTTAATTTGGGGAAAAAACCCCCCCAACCCCCCAAAAAAAAAAAAAAGGGGTTTTTTTTGGGTTTGGGGAAAAAAAAAAAAAAAAATTTAAAAAAAAAAGGGGAAAAAAATTTTTTTGTTGTTTTTTAAGGGGTTTTTTTTTAAACCCAAAAACCCCGGAAAAAATTTTTTTTTAAAAAAAAAAAATTTCAAAAAAATTTGGGGTTTCCCTTTTGGGTTTTTAAAATTTTTGGGGGTTTTTTCCCCAAAAAAAAAAGGGAAAAGGGGGGGTTTTTTTTTTCCCCCTTTTTTTAAAAAAGGGGGGAAAATTTTTCCCCCCCCGGTTTTTCCCCCCCAAATTTTGGGGGAAAAATTTTTTAAAAAAAATTTTTGGGGGGTTTTTTTGGGTTTTTTGGAAATTTTTTTTTTTTTGGGGGGTTTTTTTTAAAAAAATTTTAAAATTTTTTTTTAAAAAAAATGGAAATTTTTTTTAAAATATTTAAAAAAATAAATTTTTTTAAAATTTTGGGGGTTTTTTTGGTTATTTAAAAAAGGGGAAAATTTTAAAACAAATAAAAAACCCCAAAAAAAAAAAATTTTTTTTTTTTTTTTTTTTTCAAAGGAAAAACCCTTTTGGGGGGGGGAAAAAAAAGGGCCAAAAAAAAACCCCCCCCCCCTTTTCCGGGAAAAAAACCCAAAAAAAAAAAAAATTTTTTTTTTCCCGAAAACCCCCAAAAAATTTTCCCCCCCTTTTAAAAAAGGGAAAAAAAAAAAAATTAACCCCAAAAAAAAAAGGGGGGGGGGTTTTAAAATTTTCAAAAAGGGGGCCCAAAAAATTTTTAAAAAATAAAAGGATTTTTTTAAAATTTTTAAAAAAAAGAAAGTTTTTTCCTTTTTTTATTAAAATTTAAAAAAAAAAAAAAAGGGGCCAAAAAAAAGGAAAGATTATTTTTCCCGGGGTTTTTTTTTTTTTTAAGGAAAAAAAAAGGTTAAAAAAAAACCCTTTTTTTTTTTTTTAAAAAAAAGGTTTTAAAAATTTTTTTTAAAAAAAATTTTTTTTTTTTTAAAAAAAAAAAATTTTTTTAAAAAAAAAAAATTTTTTTTTTTTTTAAAATTTTCCTTTCCCAAAATTTTTTTTTTTCCCCAAAATTTTTTTTAATTTTTTCCTTTAAAAAAAAGGGAAAAAAAAAAAATTTTTTTTTTTTTTTAAATTTTTTTAAAAAATTTTGTTCCTTAAAATTTTTTTTGGGGAAAACCCCCCAAAAAGTTTTCCCCAAAAAAAATTTTTTTTTTTGGGGTTTGGGGGTTTTAAAAATTTTAAAATTTTTTTAAAAAATTTGGGAAAAAAAAAAAAAAACCCCCGTTTTTGTTAAAAAAAAATTTTAAAATTTAAAAAAAATTTTTTTAAATTTTGGGGGGTTTTTCCCTTTAAAAAAATTTTAAAAAATTTAAAAAACCCCCCCCCCCTTTTTTTTTAAAAAAGGGGGAAATTTTTTTTTTTTAAAAAAAGGGGTTTTTTTTTAAAATTTTTTTTCCCCTTTTTTTTTTTTTTCCCTTTTTTTAAAAATTTTTTTTTTTTTCCTTTTTCCAAAAAAAAAATTTTTTTTTTTTTTTCCCTTTTTTTATTTTAAAAAAATTTTTTAAATTTCCCCGGGGGCCCCGGAAATTTTTTCTTTTTTTAAAGCCCGTAAAAATTTTTTTTTTAAAAAAAAAATTTTTTTTTTTCCCCCCCCCCCTTTTTTAAATTTTAAAAAACCCCCGGGAAAACCAAAAAATTTTTTTAAAATTTTTGGTTTTTTTTAAAAAAAAATTTTTTTTTTTTGCCCCAAAAAAATTTTTTTTAAAAAATTTTTGGGGAAAAAGGGGGGTTTTGGGGGGTTTCTTTTGGGCCCCCAAACCCTTTAAAAAAAAAAAAAAAGGGAAATTTTTTTTTTTTTTACCCCTTATTTTCAACCCCCTTTGGGTTTTTTTCCCCTTTTATTCCTTTTTAAAAAAAATTTTCCCTTTTTGGGTTTTTGGGGGGGGACCCAAAACCGGCCTTTTTTTTGGGGAATTATTTTTTGGGGGTTTTTTTATTTTTGGTTTAAAAAAAAAAAACCCTTTTTCCTTTTTTTCCCCCAAAAAAAATTTTTTTTAAATTTTTTTTTTTTTGGGGGGGGGGCCCCCCCCCTTTTTTTTTTTAAAAAAAAAAGGGAAAAAGGGGGTTTTTCCCTTTTTTTTTTTTTTGAGGGGGGTTTTTTTTCGGGGGTTTTTTTTTTTTTCCCCCCCTTTTAAAATTTCCCCCTCCTTTTTTTAAAAAAAAAGGGGGGGTTTTTAAAATTTGGGGGGGCCCCCCGGTTTTTTTTTAAAACCCCTTTTAAAAATTTTTTTTTTTTCCCCAAAAATTTTAAAAAAAAAAATTTTTTTTTCCCCAAATTTTTGGGGGAAAAATTTTTTTTGGGTTTTTCCTTTTTGGTTTTTTTTTGGGGGGGCCCTTTTTGGGGGGTGGGGGAAAGGGAAAAAAAAGGGGGAAAAACCCCCTTTGGGGAGTAAGGAAACCAAAAAAAAAATTTTTTAAAATTTTTTTTTTTTAAAAAAAAATTTTTTAAAATTTTTTAATTGGAAAAAGGGGGGGTTTTTTAAACCCCTTTTTGGTTTTTTAAATTTTTTTTTAAAAAAAAAATTAAATTTCCCCTTTTTCCCCTTTTTTTTGGGGGGGGAAAAAAACCCCCCCGGTTTTTTTTTTTTTAAAAAATTTTTTTTTTTCCCCCCGGCCCCCCAAAAAATTTTTCCCAAAAAATTTTTTTTTTTTTTTTTCCCTGGGGTTTTCCCCCTTTTTTGGGGGGGGCCCTTTGGGGTTTTAAAAAAAATTTTTGGGGAAAAAAATTAAATTTCCCCTTTTTTTTTAAAAATTTTTTCCCCGGGGGGAAAGGAAAAACGGGGTTTTTTTTTTTTTTTTTAAAAAAAATTTTTGGGGTTTAATTTGGGGGAAAAAAAAATTTTTTCCCCCCCCAAATTTTAATTTTTTTGGCCGGTTCCCCAAAAAATTTTTTTTGGCCAAATTTTTTTTTAAAAATTTTTTTGGGGGCCCCCCGGGGTTTTTTTTAAAAATTTTTTTGGGGGTTTTTTTTTGGAAAATTTTTTTCCCCCCCAAAAAAAAAAAATTTTTTTTTTTTTTTTTTTTTTTTTCCCCCCCCCCTTTTTTTCCCCCACTGAATTTAAAAAAAAGGTTTTTCCCCCCAAAAAAATTAAAAAGGGAAAAAAATTTTTGAAAAATTTCCCCCTTTTTAAACCCAAAAAAAAATTTTTTTTGGGGAAAAATTTCCCCCCCCAAAAAACCCCTAATTTTAAAAAACCCCAAAATTTTTTTAAAATTTTAAAACCCCCCAAAATTTTTTTAAAACCCCAAAAAAAATTTTTTAAAAAAAAGGGAAAAAAAAAAAACCAAAAAAAGGCCCCCTTTTTAACCTTCAAAACCCTTTTTTTCCTCATTTAAAAAAAAATTTTTAAAACCCCCCTTAAATTTTCCCCCCTTTTCCCCCCCCAAATTCCCAAAAAAAGGGGGGCCCCCCAAAAGGGTTTTTTCCCCTTTCCCCCCCCAAAAAAGGGGGCCCCAAAAAATTTTTTTAAAAAAAAAAAAAAAAAAACCAAAAAAAACCCCCCCCCCAAAAAATTTTCCCCCCCAAAAAAAACCCCCCCTTTTTTTTTTTTGATGGGGGGGAATTTTTTAAAATTTTGGGGGTTTTTTTTTTTTTTAGGGGTTTTGGGGGGTTAGGGTTAATTTTAAATTTTTTGGGGGGTTTTTTTTCAATGGGGGGGAAAAAGAACCAAATTTTTTTTTAAATTTTTTTGGGGTTTTGGTTGGGGGTTTTTTGGGGTTTTTTTTTAAAGGGGGTTTTTTGGGGGGTTTTCGTTTTAAAAAAGGTTAAAAGGGGTTTTTTTTAAAAAAATTTTTAAAAAAATTTTTTTTTAAAAAAAAAAAAGGGAAAAAATTCCCCGCCTTTTTTAAAATTTTTTCCCAAAAAAATTTTTTAAAAAAGGGTTTTTTTTTTTAAAAAAAAAAAAAAAGGAAGGGGAAAAAAATTTTTTAAAAAATTTTTAACCCAAAAGGGGATTTAAAAAAATTTTAAAAAATTTTTTAAAAATTTTTAACCCAAAAAAAAATTAAAAAATTTAAAAAGGGGAAAAAACCCCCTTTTTTTTTTTGGGAAAAAAAAAAATTTTTTTTAAAAATTTTTAAAAAGGGAAAAAAAATTCCCAAAAACCCCCAAAAAAAAAAATTTAATTTTAAAAAAAAAAAAAAGGGGGTTTTGGGGAAAAAAAAAAATTTTAAAAAAATTTTTCCCCAAAAAAGGGGTTTTTTTTAAAAAAATTTTTTTTTCCCCCTTCCCAACCCCAAAAAAAAAAAGGGAAAAAAAAAAAGGGCCGGCCCCCCAAAAAAAAATTTTTTTTTTAAAAAAATTTTTAAAAAAATTTGGGGGAAAAAAATTTTTTTTAAAAAAAAAAAATTTTTTAAAAATTTGCCCCCTTTCCCTTTAAAAAAAAAAAAAATTTTTTTTTTCCTTTTTTTTCCCCGGGGCCCAAAAAAAAAAAAATTTTTTGGGGGGGGAAAAAAAAAAAATTTAAAAAATTGGGGGCCCTTTTTAAAAAAAAAAAACCCCCCTTTTTTTGGGTTTCCCCCAAAAAAATTTTTGCAAAAAAATTTTTCCCTTTAAAAAAACCCCCCCCCGGGGGCCCTTTTAAACCCCAAAAACTTAAAGGGGAAAAGGAAAAAATTTTTAAAAAAAAAAAATTTTTTTGGGGTTTTTTTGGGGGGAAAATTTTTTTTGGTTTTTAAAAAGGGGGGGGAAAAATTAAAGGAAAGGGGGGGGGTTTAAAATTTTTTTTTTGCCTTTTTGGAAAATTTTTTTAAAAAACAGAAATTGGGGGGGGGGGGGGTTTTAAAATTTTTGGGGGTTTAAAAAAAATTTTTAGCGGGAAAAAGGGGGGGGTTTTTTGGTTTAAAAAAAAAAAAGGGGGGGAAATTTTTTTGTTCCCGGGGGTTTTTTCCCCCCCAAAAAAAAAAAAAAGGGGGGAAAAACCCGGGGGGGGTTTTTAAAATTTTTTGGGAAAAAGGGGTTTAAGGGGGGGTTTTTTTAAAAAGGGGGAAAAAAAAAAAATTTTTTTTTTTTTTTTGGAAACCGGAAAGGATTTATTCCCCAAATTTAATTTTTTTTTTTAAAAAATTTTTTTTAAAAAATTTTTTCCCTTTTTCCCCAAAAAAAATTTTTAAAATTTTAAATTTCCCCTTTAAATTTTTTTAAAAAATAAAAAATTTGGTTTTTTAAAAAAGGGTTTTTTTTTTTAAAAACCCCTTTTTTTTTTTTTTTTTTTTTAAAAAAAAATTTTTTTCGGGGAAAAAAATTTTAAAAAAAAGGAAAAATTGGGAAAAAAATTAACCCCTTTAAAAAATTTTTTTTTTTAAAAAAAAAAAACAAATTTTGGGGGTTTCCCCCCCTTTTTTTTTATTTTAAAAATTTTTGGGTTTTTTACCCCGGGGGGGGATTTAAAAAAAAATTTTAATTAAAAAAATTTTTTTTTAAAAAAAAATTTTTTTTTTTTTTTTAAAAAATTTTTCCCCTTAAAAAATTTTTTTTAAAAAAATTTTTTTAAAAAAAAGGGGGAAAAGGGGGTTTTTCCCCTTTTTTTAAAAGGGTTTTTTTTTTAAAAATTTTTTAAAAATTTTTTTTTTTTCCCGGCCCCCTTTAAAAAAGGGGATATTTAAAAAATTTTTAATTTTAAAAAAATTCTTGGAAAATTTCCTTTAAAAATTTTAAGGAAAAAATTTCTAAATTTTTTTTTTTAAAATTTTTTCCCGAAAAAAATCCAAAAAAGGGAACGGAAAAAAAAGTTCCCAAAAAAAATTTTTAAAAAAATTTTTGGGGGGGGGGGGGGGCCAAAATAAAGGGGAAAAAAAGAAACCGGGTTTAAAAAAAAAAAAACCCTTTTTTTTTTGGGTTTAATTTTGGGGGGGGGGTTTTTTTTCCAAAAAATTTTCCCCCCAAAAAAAAAAAAAATTGGGGGTTAAAAGGAATTTTTTAAAAAAAAAAAAAGGGGGGGCCCGGGGGTTTTTTTTGGGGGGGGTTTTTGGGGCCCCCCGGGGGGGTTTTTTTTTTTTTTTAAAAAAAAAGGGGGGGGGAAAAAAAAAAAATTTTAAATTTTTTTTTTTTTTTTTTTTTTAAAACCGGGGGTTTTTTTTTTTTTTAATTTTTAAAAAAAATTTTTTTTTTTTTTTTTAAAAAATTTTTTTTTTTTAAAAAAAAAATCCAAATTAAAAATTTTTTAAAAAAAATTTTAAAAATTTTGAAATTTTTTGGGGGGAAAAAAAGGGTGGCCCAAAAAAAAAAAAAAAATTTAATTTTTTGGGGGGGGGAAAAAAAAAAAAAAAAAAAAAATTTTTCCCCCAAAAAATTTTTTTTTTTGAAAAAAACCAAAAATTTTTTTCAAAAAAGGGGGGGTTAAAAATTTTTGTTTTGGGGAAAAGGCCCCCTTTTTCCTTTTGGCCCAATTCCCCCCCAAATAAAAAAAGGGGTTTTTTTTTAAAAAAAAAAATTTTGGGGGTTAAAATTTTTTTTTAAAAAAAAAAAAAATTTAAAAAGGGGGCCCCCCGGGGGGGGAAAAGGGGTTTGGGGGGGGGAAAAGGGGTTTTGGGAAAAATTTTTTTAAAAAAAGGAAATAAAAAGAAAATTTAATTTTTTTGGGGGAAAAATTTAAAAAAGGGAAAAACCAAAAAAAATTTTTAAAAAAAAAAAAAAAAGGATGGAAAAAAATTTTGGGGGAAAAAAAAAAAAATTTTTTTTAAAAAAAAAAAGGAAAATTTGGGGCCCCAAAAAAAAAACAAAAAAAAAAAAAGGGGAAAAAAACCGTTAATTTTTTTTAAAAAAAGGGGGGGGAAAAAAAAGAAAAAAATTTTTTTTCCGGGGAAAAAAAAAATTTTTTTTTTTTAAAAAAAATTTTTTAATTTTTGGGGGGGAAAAAAAAGGCAAAACCCAAAATAAAGGGGTTTTTCCAATTTTAAAAAAAAACCAAAAAGGGGGTTTTGGTTTCCCCAATTTTTAAAAAAATTTTTAAAAAAGGAAAAAGGTTTAAAAAAAATTTTTAAAAGGGGGGGAAAAAAAAAAAAAAAATGGGGTGGTTTTTTAAAAAACCCTTTTTAAAGGGGGGGGGCCAAAAACCCCCCAAAAAAATTTTAAAAAAAAAATTTTTTTTTTAAAAAAAAAAAAAAGGGGGTTTTTTTCTTTTAAAAAAAAATTTTTGGAAAAAAAAAAAAGGGGCCAAAAAGGGGTTTTTTTTTTTGGGGGGGGGGTTTTTGGGGGGGGAAAAAAAAAGGGGGGGGGCCGGGGAAATTTTTTAAATTTTTATTTGGAAAGGGGGAAAAAATTTTGGAAGGGGAAAAAAAAAAAAGGGAATTAAAATTTTTTTCCCCTTTTTTGAAAAATTTTTTGGGGGAAAAAAAAATTTTTTTCCGGGGTGGTTTTTTTTTTAATTTTTCCCCCCCAACCCAAACCCCCCCTTTAAAAATGTTTAAAAGGGAAAAAGGGGGGTTTTTTTTTAGGTTTGGAAAAAAAAAAATTAAAAAAACCCCCCCCAAAACCAAAAATTTTTTTAAAAAAAACCCCCAAAAAAAAAAGGGGCCCCAAAAACCCCCCCCGGGCGTTTTTTCAAAAAATTTTAAATTTTTTTTAAAAAAAAGGGAAAAAAATTTTTAATTTTTTTTTAAATTTTTAAAAAAAATTTTCCAAGGAAAAAAAAAAAAAAGGGGGGGGAAAAATTTTAAAAAAAAGGGGGTTTTTTTAAAAAGGCCCCTTTTGGGTTTGGGGGGGGGGGGGGGGTTTTAAAAAAGGGGGGGGGGAAAAAAGGGGAAAAAAAAATTTAAAAGGTTTTTAAAAATTAAAAGGGGAAAAACCCCAAAAAACCCCCCCCCCCCCCTTTTTTTTTTTTAAAAAAAAAAAACCCCCCCTTGGGGGTTTTTTTAAAAAAAAAAAAATTTTTTTTTTTATTTTTTCCCTTTCCCTTTTTTAAAAAAAAAACCCCCCTTTTTTTTTTTACAAAACAAAAATTTTAAAAAAAAAGGGGGGGGAAAAACCCCCCCCAAAAAAAATTTTTTTTTTCCCCCCCCAAAAAATTTTTAAAAAAAGGGGGTTTTAAAAATTAAAAGGAGAAAAATTTTTTTTAAAAAAAAAAAAATTAAAATTGGGGGGGGCCCCCCTTTTTTTAAAAATTTTTTTAAAAAGAAAAGGGGGGTTTTTCCCCCTTAAAAAATTTTTTGGAAAAAACCGGGGGGGCCAAAAAAAAAACCCTTTGAAAATTAAAAAACCCAAAAAAAAAAAAAAATTTTTTTATTTTTTTTTAAAATTTTTTCAAAAAAAATTTTTCCAAAAGGGAAAAAATTTTTTGGTTTTTTTAAAAAAAAATTTTTTTAAAAGGGGGTTTTTTTAAAGGGTTTTTTTGTTTTTTTTGCTTCCCCAAAAAAATTTTTTTTTTAAAAAAAAAAAAACCCCCCTTTTTTTTTTTGTTCCCCCAAAAAATTTTTTTTTGGGGGTTAAATTTTCTTAAAATTTAAAAAAATTTAAAAATAAAAACCAAAAAAATTTTTAAAAAAAGGGCCCCCTTTCCCCCTTGGAAAAAAAACCCCCAAATTTCCCTTAATTTCTTTTTAATTTTTTTTAAAAAAAAAAAAAAAAAAACCCCCCCTTTTTTTTTTTCAAAAGGGGGGAAAAAAATTTTTTAAAAAAGGGGCGGGTTTTTTGGGGGGTTTTTTTTTAAAAGGGGGGGGCCTTTTTTAAAAAGGGGCCCCCTTGGGCCCCCAAAATTTAAATTTTTTTTTAAAGGTTAAAAAACTTTTCCCCCTTTTTTTAAAAAAATTTTGGGGGGCAAAAAAGGGGGGGTTTTTTAAAAAAAAAAAAAAACCAAAAATTAAAGGAAAATTTTTTTTTAAAAAAGGGTCTTAAAAATTTTTTTTAAAAAAATTTAAATTTTCCCCAAAAAATTTTTTTTTAAAAAAATGGCCCTTTTTTAAAAAAAAAAAAAAAAAAAAAATTAAAATTAAAAAAATAAAAAAAAATAAAAATTCCCCGGGGAAAAAAAAAAAAAAAAAAAAAAAAAAAAATTTTTTTTTGGAAAAAAAACCCCCTTTTTTTAAAAAAAAATTAAAAAAATTTAAAAAAAACAAAGGAAAAGGGGAAAAAAATACCCCCAAAAAAAACCCCTTCCCTTCCCCGGGGAGGGGGAAAAAACCCCCCCAAATTAAAAAAAACCCCGCAATTTTTAAATTTTTTTTTAAAAATTTTTTTTAAAAAAAAACCTTTTTTAAAGAAAAATTTAAAAAGGCCCTTCCCCTTTTTTTTCAATTTTAAAATTTTAATTTTTTTAAAGGGGGTTTTTGGGTTTTTTTAAAAATTTTTTAAAAAAAAAAAAAAATTTAAAAATTTTTTTTTTTCTTTTTTTAAAAATTTTTTTTTTTTTTGGGGGAAAAAAAAACCCCAAAAAAAAATTGTTTTGTTTAAAAAAAAAAATTTTTTTTGGGGGAAAAATTTTTTTTTAAAATTTTAAAAACCCCCCTTTTTAAAAAAAAAAAAAATTTTTTAAAAAAATTTTTTTAAAAAAAAAAAATTTTAAAAAAGGGGGGGGAAAAAAATTTTTTTTTGGAAAAATTCCAAAAAAAAAATTTTTTTTTAAAACCCTTTTTTTTTTTTTTTTCAATTTTTTAAAAAAATTTTTTTTCCCCCCTTTTTTTTAAAAAAATTTTTTTTTTTCCCCCTTTTTTTTTTCCCCCCCAAAAAAACCAAAAAAATTTTTTTAAAAAAAATTTTTTTTGGGTTTTTTAAAAAATTTTTTGGGGCCAAAGGGGGGGTTTTTTTTTTTTTTAAAAAAAAAAATTTAAAACCCAAAAAAAAAAATTTTTTTTTCCCCCCCCCCTTTTTTTTCCCCCCCCCCAAAAAAAAAACCCCATTGGGGGGGAAAAAAAAAAATTTTTTTTTAAAAAAATTAAATTCCCCCGGGGGGGTTTTTAAAAAAAAAGGGGGGGAAAAAGGGGGAAAAAACAAATTTTAAAAAACCTTTAAATTTTTAATTTTTTTTAAAAAAAAAAGGGGGGGGTTTAAAAAATTTGGTTTTTTAAAATTTTTTTTTGGGAAAAAACCCCCCCTTCCCTTAAAACCCCCCCTTTAATTTTTTTTTCCCCCCTTTTTAAAAAACCCCCCAAAAAAAAAGGGGAAAAAATTTTTAAACCCCCATTTTAAAAAAAATTTTTAACCGGTTTGGGGGGGAAAATTTAAAATTTTTTTTGGGTTTTCCCCCAAAAAATTAAAAAATTTTAAAGGGTTTAAAATTTTTTTTTAAAAAAAAACCCCCCCCCCCTTTTTAAAAAAAAAAATTTTCCCCCCCTTTTTTAAAAAAAATTTTAAATTTTTTTAAAATTTTAAAATTCCCTTTTCCCCCAAAAAAAATTGGGTAAATTTTTTCCCCCAAAAAAAAGCCCTTAAAAAAAAAACCCCCGGGGGGGTTTTCCCAAATTAAAGGGGGGAAAAGGGGGAAAAAAATTTTTTTTTTTAAAAGGGGTTCCCCTTTTTTAAAATTTCCCCCAAAAAAAAAAATCAAAAATTTTTTAAAAAGGGTTTTTTTTTTTTTTAAAAAAAAAAAAAAAAATTTTTTCCAAAAAGGACCTTTTTTTTTAAAAAAATTTTTTTTCCCAAAAAAAAATTTTTAAAATTTTAAACCCCAATTTTTAAAAAAATTTTTTTAAAAAATTTTTTTAAAAATTTTTAAAAACCCAAAAAAACAAAAATTTTTAAAAAAAAAAAAAAAAATTTTAAAGGGGGAAAAAAAAAAAATTTTTTTTTTTTAAAAAAAACCAAAAAAAATTTTTTTTTCCCCCCCCGGGGGTTTTTTAAAAAAGGTTTTTAAAAAATTGGGTTTTTTTAAAAAAATTTTTAAAAATTAATTTTAAAAAATTTAAAAATTTTTTTTAAAAAAAAAAAGGGGTTTTTTTTTTTAAATTTTAAAAAAAAATTTTTTAATTTTTTTAAAAATTTTTAAATTTAATTTAAAATTTTTTAATTTTTTAAACCCCCCGGGGGAAAAAATTTTTAAAAAAACCCAAAAAAAAATTTTTTTTCCTTTTTTTTTTAATTTTAAAATTTTTTTTTTTAAAAAATTTTGGGTTTTTTTTAAAATTTTTTTTTTTGGTCCCTTTAAAAAAAATTTCCCCTTTTTTAAAAAATTTTTGGGGCCCCCCGGGAATTTTTTAAAAAGTTTTTAAAAAAAAAAAAAAAAATTTTTTTTTTTTTTTTTTTGGAAGGGCAACCCCTTTTAAAAATTTTTTTAAAAATTTAAATTTTTTAAAAAAAGGTTTTTTTTTTCTTTTTTAAAAAAAAAAAAACCCCCCCCCCCCCAAAAAAAAAAACCCCCCCTTTTTTCCCTTGGGGCCCCTTTTTTTAAAAAAAAAAAACCCAAAATTTTTTTTTTTAAAATTTTTTCCCAAAAAATTAAACCTTTTTTTTTTTTTAAAAACCCCCTTTTTTTCCCCCAAACCCCAAAAAGGTTTTGGGGTTTTTTTAAAAAAATTTTTCCCCTTTTTTAAAATTTTTTTTTTTCCCCCAATTTTAAAAAATTTAAAAATTTTTTTTAAAATTTTTTTTTTTTGGGGGTTTTTTTTTTTAAAATTTTTTGGGGGGGGGTATTAAATTTAAAAATTTTTTTCCCCTTTTTTTTGGGGAAAACCCCCCAAAAGGGGTTTTTGGGGGTTTTGGCCCCCAAAAAAAAAATTTTTCCCCGGGGGGCCCTTTTTTGGGGGGGGGGGAAAAAGGCAGTGGCCAATTTTTTTTTCCCCCTTTTTTAAAAAAAAATTTTTCTTTTAGAAATTTCTTTAAAAATTTTTTTTTTTTTCCCCCAAATTTGCTTTTATTTAAAATTTTTTTTAAAAAAATTTTTTCCAAAAAAAAATTAAATTTTTTTTAAAAAAAAATTTGGGGCCCCCAAAAAAAAAAATTTTTTATTTTGGGGTTTTTTTTTTAAATTTTTTAAAAAAAATTTTTTTTTTTTATAATTTGAAAATTTTTTTTCCCTAACCCTTAAAGGGAATTTTTTCCCTTTTTTTAAAAAAAAAAAGGGGGAAAATTTAAAAAAATTTTTCCCCTTTTTTTGGGAAAAAATTTAAAGGGTTTTTTTTCCCCCAAAAAAATTTTTTAAAAAAAAAAAAAAAAAAAAATTCAATTTTAAAACCTTTTGTGCCGGAAAAAACCTTTTTTTTCCCCTTTTCCCTTTTTTAAAAAAAATTTTTTTTTGGGGGGGGGGGCCCCCAAATTTTTTTTCCTTTTTTCCCCAAAAAAGGGGCCCTTTTTAAAAACCCCCTTTTTTTTAAAAACTTCCCTTTTTTAATTTACCCCAAAAAATTTAAATTTTTTTGGGGGGGGCCGGGGGGGCCCCCCAAAAAAAATCCAAAAAAACCCCCAAAAAAAAAAAACCTTTACCAAAAAAAAAAAGGTTTTTTCCTTTTTTGGGGAAAAAATTTAAATTTTCCCCCCCCCCCCCAAAATTTTTAAAAAAAAAAAAAAAAACCCCCCCAAAAAGGGGGAAAAAAAAAACCCGAATTTGGGGGCCCCCCCAAAAAAAAAAAAATCCCTTTTAAAAGAAAGAAGGGGTCGGGGGCCCCCTTTAAAAAAAACCCCGGGGGGAAAAAACCCCCAAAATTTCCCAAATTTTTTGTTTTTTAAAAAAACCCAAAATTTTTTAAAATAAATTTTTTAAAATTTGGGGGCCCAAAATTTTTTTTTACTTCCTTGGGGCCCTTTTTTCCCCCCCCTTTTGGCCTTTTTTTTGGGGAAATTTTTAAAAAAATTTTTTCCCTTTCCCCCCCCTTTTCCCCCTTTTTTTTTAAAATTTTTTTGGGGTTTTTTTTAAAAGTTTGGGTTTTTTAAACCCAAATTTTTTTTAAAAAACAAAATTTTTTAAAAAAAAATTTTTTTTTTCCCCCTTTTTTTTTTCCCCCCCCCGGGTTTTTTTTCCCCCCGGGGGGGGGCCCAAAAAAAAAAATTTTTTTTTTTAACCCCTTTTCCCCCCAAATTTTTTTTTTTTTTTTTTTCCCTTTTGGGGGGAAAAACCCCCTTTCCCCAAAGGGGGCCCCCGGAAAAAAAGGGGCCAAAAGGAAACCTTTTCCCTTTTTTTAAATTTAAAAACCAAAAACCCCCCCCTTTTTTCTTTTTTAAAAAAAAAATTTTTTTTAAAAATTTTTGGGGGGGTTTTGGGGGGGGCCCCCCCCTTTTTTTTTTTAAACCCCCCTTAAAAAAAAAAAAGGCCCCCCCTTTTTGGGGGGTTTTAAAAAGGGGGGGAAAAAAACCCCCCAAAACCCCCAAAAAAAGTGGGGGCCCAAAACCCTTGGAAACTTAAAAAACCCCCCCCCTTTTTCCCTTTTTCCCTTTTTCCCCTTTTGGGGAAAAAAAACCCCCCCGGGGGGGCCCCCTCTTTTTAAAAAAAAAAGGGCCCCCCAAAAAAAAAAAAATTTTTTTTAAAAAAAAAACCCCTTTTTTTAAAAAAAAAAAAACCCCCCCCCGCCCAAAAAAATTTTTCCAAACCCCTTTTTGGTTTTTCCCCCCTTTTTTTTTAAAAAAAGGGACTTTTTTTTTTTAAAAAAAAAGAAAAATTTGGGAAAATTTAAGGGGAAAAAAACATAAAAAAAAAAAAAAAGAAAAAGGGGTTTTTTTTTTTTTAAAAAAAATTTTTTAAAAAAAAAAAAAATTTTAAATTTAAAAAAATTTAAAAAAGGGGATTTTTCCCCGAAAAAATTTCCCCCCCTTTAAAAAAAATTTTTTAAAAAAAAAAAAAAATTTTGGGGAAAAAAGGGAAAAATTTGGGTTTTTTCCCCCCTTTTTTTTAAAAAAACCAAAAAAATTTAAAAAATTTTTAAAAGTTTTTTTTTTCAAAAAAAAGGGGTTTTTTCCCAAAAAAAACCCCTTTTTTTTTTTCCCCAAAAAAAAAAAAAAATTTTAAAAAAAAAAGGGGGTTTTTTTCCCCGCCAAAATTTTTTAAACCCGGGAAACCCCCAAAAAAAAAAAATTTTTTTTCCCCCCAAAAAAAAAAAAAAAACCCAAAAAATTTTTCCCCCCTTTAAAAATTTGGGAACCGCAAAAAACCCCCCCCCCCCTTTTTAAAATTTTTAAAAAAAAAAAAAAAGATACCCCCCCCCAAAAAAAAAAAAAAAAAAAAAATTTTCCAAAAAAAAGGGGGGTCGGAAAAAAAAAAAATTTTTTTAAAAAAAAAAAAAAGGTTTAAAATTGGGGAAAAAAAACCCCCCCCCCTTTTTTTTAAAATTTTTTTTTTTTTTCCCTTTTTTTTAAAAAAACCAAAAAAAATTCAATTTTCCCCTTTTGTTTTTAAATATTAAACCCCCAAAACCCCCCCCTTTTTTTTTGGGGAAAAAAAAACCCAAAAAGGGGCGATACTTTCTACATGCCTGCGTCTATTTGAAATAAACAAAATAAAATTGAAAAGATAGCGGTTACTATGGAAAAAAAGATTGAGACCTTAACTTTGGCATCCCCAAGTGATAATTTTTCTCTTTTGTTGAGCCGAAAAAGAGCTCAGGATAAGTCGCGCAATCCACTGATCAGGTTGAACATGATAAAACTGTGGTTGGAACTTCAGAATGTGTTCAACAGATGGGAGATAGATGGGTCGAAATAAAATTCAGGGTGCCCAAATCTTGGGATATCAAATAGATTACCTGCGAGAGACAGAATCTTGTGTCCGCTACGACAGACAAATGCTGATCATTATAGTTGGGTTTTACACCCGAACCAACAAATTCAGATGATGGATGGTTTTCATAATTGAGGGATATAACAGATCGAAGGAAATAGTGAACTTATGGTGTAACAGTTGGGGTATTGGTTTTCCACTAACACGTGGGGCCAGATTCAAGTTATCAGAGGCCACCCACAATTTGATCTCCATTCACTTCATCATCGATGGGAGCAGAGGCTTAGCAAAATAAAATGGGCTTTTTGTTGAAGGGATATAACGAATTGTCAATTAATGAACATGAAGGTGTAGCTGTAAAAAGTTTGAGTGTGACTAGCGATATAATCGGAGCTTCGTACGCTTTAGGAACGACGGGAAACGTGATATATTCGTTTTTCCCTAACGTGGGGCCGGGTTATACGATGATCGAAGGACCCCACAATTTGATCTATCTACCCGTTAGACTACGCACAATTTCATGGACAAAAATGAAGCTTACTGAACAAAATGGTAAAACAGTTGGTTGAACCTCAGAGGATTCGTGGAATTTATTCACGGATTTCACATCAGAAGAAGTGTAGAACAACGAGGGCAAGTAGTGCACTTCGAGGTGGTTATGGGGAATAAAATGGAGCAGGCTACGGGTATTTTCTAATGCGAAGAACGCACAAAACAGATGGTGGTATCTCCACTTGATGGAATCAGGTTGGCTTATCAATAAACAGACACGGATTGTTCATAACGATCTGATCGAAGAAGGATTGCCTTGAGTACATCAACCGTTAACTTCAACAGGTGAGCTTAGCTCAGAGGTGGTTAAGGTATCCATCAAAGGAGATAAGTTACGACGCTGGTTTTGTAAAACTTCTTAACAGGACCGATACTTCAATTTTGGGACGTCAATCCAGTCATTCAGAAGGATTCTTGATTGATCAGGTTAATTGCGGTCGCCCCGAAAGTCAGAAAGGAATTGGAGACAGGTCAACAAGAACTTAATTACAGGAGGTGAAAGCGAGCGGAGATTTGTTGACTGCTTGAGAGATGAGTTGCAGTTGAAGAACAGGAAACTCATGAGAGTCTGGGGCTCGGTGTTCACATGAGGCTGATCGAGGCTGATCATCGAACAAGGAAATCCTGTGATGGTTGTTCTAAGGAGAAAGGATCAAGTTGTCCGGAGATAATAGACATGAGTCCGACCGGATTTCGACTGTTCCCGAACTGATCGAGTTACCTTGATAACATGGAATGAAGACGGAGATTTTGGCATCATCTATCGACTCAACAATTGAATTTGAAAACCGGCAGTCAATTAACCGATGAAACTGAGTGGAATCATCGTTCAGTATTGAAATCGCGACGTGTCGACATGGCTGACTGTTACCGGATATCGCGGATTATCGTCATTTGATCCCGACTTCGTCACCACACCGACAGAACGAGGGCACCAGACGATGAAATCGAAATAAATGAGGAAAGGATCTGAGTTGGCTGATCGACGTTCATCGATTCGAAGATTACACCAAACACTGAAAGAGAACGAGATTGACACAAGGCCATAACGAACAATAACAGGCTGCAAAATGACCATGGGTAGATCGACGTATTACCGATGGCTCAAGACCGAGGTTCTTCTAATCAGAAGTTCGCTGCCCCCTGGCGTTGAAGCATTACGGTCAAGTTCCATTGCCGAAACATTGCGCTGGAATACCGATAGCCACGGCGCGATCCGAAACGCTGAACTGAAAACTAACGATCAGCGCGGTCATGATTTTGAAGAATATTCGCTAATTCTAAACGAACGCGTGAAATTTAACGAAATGAAAGAAGAAATCAGAAGCAAAATAAAAGTCAGCATAGACGAAGCAGCTGAAAATCGAGAAACTATGGCCGAGTCGTTCAAGAACGCGTTTGGCAAAACGATGACAACGCAAACGTAAAACGTAGAACGTAGAACGTAAAACGTAAATTGGTGAAAACGTAAAACGTAAAATCATATTGATAATTACGTTTTACGTTTTACGTTTCAAAACATTATACTATATCCCGAACAATCCGAACAAACCGAAATCGAATAGAGGTGAAAAGTGGACAATTATTAAACCGATATGGGAAGCGGCGAATCATCACATAGGTAAAGGAGTCGTAGGTATTCCACAAGATCCCAACGCGTTAGTAGAAATGTTGTCTTTACGAATCGCTAGTTTCCAGGCGGGTAATACGGGTGTTAGAAATGAAATAGTAAGTATATGCGATGAACTGTTAAGACAAGGAGTGGTG
>JACEVL010001418.1:0-36043 GCA_020284085.1 Aporrectodea caliginosa
CAAGACCAAGTATCCGCCTATGTTAATATCCACTGTTGGACACGATCCGCTTGGATATTCTCACCACTAGTGAACATTCATGACCATTGCTCATTTAACGGAAATATTTCCCGGCGATCGACTTGTGCTTCGTGTATGTCTGATGCTGTGAGTAGGCCTAACCTCTGAATTTTTACATCCAGTCCACAAAACTAGTGTCAGCTGAGCTCAGATGAATGAAAGCGACGAAAAAAGTTGTAACTAGCGATGTTGTTTGTAAAGATGAAATTACGAGGTCGATAACTTTCCATATGTGGTCACAACTCACAAGCCGATTCAAGAAATGTCGCCAATGATTCATAGTCATGATAGGCTCTGACATTTTGTGTTTCTTAATGCCAAATTTCCAAACTTCTCCCACGAGTACAAATGTACAGCTTTTTCTTTGTGTCGTAATACACGAGGAAAAATAACAGGCAACTTATTCTGCAGTTTTCGACCCATTTGACTCCACTTAAGAGTTTTCGTGTCAAATAGATATAAATTACCAAAGAAATTTTCAGCAGCGAAAAGATTGTTGTTGTCCGTATCCCAAAACAAATGAACGACCTGCTCCAAATATGGAAATTCCTCCATCTGACTGAAATTACGGCCATCAGTGCTTCGGAAACCAACAATCTTTCAAGAGCTCTCTTCTCTGAGCTGTTGCTGATGATGACACTAAGATCAGTTTGGTTCCAGCATTCTCCACTCCCATCTGGCATGAGTCTATATACATCCATTTCAGTTGCCAAAAAGACCGGACAACCGAAGCCTCTGTTAACAAACGCCTGCGCATCTTTGAAACCAACTGCTTCTTTGAGCCTAAACTGATTGATAATTTGCCCATCAGCGTTTAACCTTCGGAGGCCGAAGCTCCGATTCAGGACACGGAGGCCGAAGTGGGGTAGTTTTCTACCCCAAAGAAATATGTAATATCTCAGCTCACAGGTAAGCTACTGTACTATGACAAATGAGGTGTCGATTCGAATATTTCCAAGGTCAAGGAATCGAACTATCGCATTGGCAGAATAGTGTGGGAAAAGTACTTTTCAAGATGGCGGCCAATATGGCCGTGCCGAAACACAAAAAGTGTATATCTAAGCTCATACATAAACTACAATGACAAATACAGTCTCCATTGTAATAGTTTCACATAGGAATCGAACTATCGCATTGGCAATAGTGTGGGAATAGTACTATTCAAGATGGCGGCCAATATGGCGCCAAAACACTAAAAATGTGTATATCTAAAGCTCATAGATAAGCTACAATGAAAAATAAGGTGTCCATTGTAATATTTTCAAAGGTCAAGGAATCGAAATATTGCACTGGCAATAGTGCAGGAATAGTACTATCTAAGATGCGGCCAATATGGCCGCCGGGAAAAAAATGCAAAATGCATATCAGCTTATTATTAGGCTAAAATAACAGATAAAGTGTCGAATGTAATATATTCAGGGTCAAAGAATCGAACTATCGCAGTGGCAATAGTGTGAAAATGTGACTTTTCAAGATGGCGGCCAATATGGCCGCCAAAACAAAAATATGTATAACTCAGCTCATAGATAAGGTGCAATGACAAATGAAGTGTCGAATTTCATATTTTTAGTGTCACAAAATCGATTTCTCTTAGTTATAATAGTACGGGAATGTTACTATCCAAGATGGCGGCCAATATGGCCGCCAAAACACAGAAACATGGATTTCTCACATTAATGATTTTCAACAATAAAAATATTAAGCGTCGAAATTAATATTTTCGGGTTCAATTAATCGCTTTCTCGTAGCAGCAATAGTGTGAAAATTTAAATTTT
The DNA here is from genome assembly GCA_020284085.1 of Aporrectodea caliginosa. Taxonomy (NCBI): domain Eukaryota; kingdom Metazoa; phylum Annelida; class Clitellata; order Crassiclitellata; family Lumbricidae; genus Aporrectodea; species Aporrectodea caliginosa. The sequence goes on from JACEVL010001418.1 coordinate 1,836, forward strand.
CAAGATGGCGGCCAATATGGCCGTCAAAACAGAAATATGTATATCTCAGCTCATAGATAAGATACAATGGCAAATGAAGCGTCGAATTTAATATTTTCGGGGTCAATGAATCGATATATCGCAGTCGCAATAGCGTGGGAATATAGCTTTCCAAGATGGCGGCCAATATGGCTACCAAAGCACAAAAATGGCTATATCTGAGCCCATAGGTTAGGGTTGACGGCCATATTGGCCGCCATCTTGGAAAATAACATTTCCACACTATTGTCACTGCGATCTTTCGATTCCTTGACCCTGAATATATTACATTCGACACCTTATCTGTTATTTTAGCCTAAAAATAAGCTTAGATATACACATTTTATGTTTCGGCGGCCATATTGGCCGCCATCTTGGATAGTAACTATTCCCACACTATTGCCAATGCGATAGTTCGATTCCTTGACCTTGGATCTATCACAACGGACACTTCATTTGTCATTGTAGCTTGTTTATGTGCTTAGATAAACTCATTTTGAGTTTCGGCGGCCATATTGGCCGCCATCTTGGATAATACTATTCCTACACTATTGCCAATGCGATGGTTCGATTCCTTGACCTTGAAACTATTACAATGGACACTTTATTTGTCATTTTAGCTTATGTATGAGCTTAGATGTACACACTTTTGTGTTTCGGCGGCCATATTGGCCGCCATCTTGAAAAAGTACTATTCCCACACTATTCCCAATGCAATAGTTCGATTCCTTGACCTTGATAGTATTACAATGGACATTTCATTTGTCATTGTAGCTTCTTATCTATGAGTTCAAATATACACAATGTATTGTTTTGGCGGCCATATTGGCCGCCATCTTGGAAACTGACATTTTCAGAATTAGGCAAATATTAAAACTCAATTCCGTGGTAGAATCAACACTTCATTTCTAATTGGAGCATAACAATGAGATAATATCTTCTATATATACATCTTCATTATGAACGAAAAAATAGTAACGCCGAGGCCGAAGTGGGGTAGATTTCTACCCCATGACACTTTGAACTGAAATAACTTTCTCTGACAACATGACATGATGATCGTTTTGGTGTGGGAATATGTCGGGGGTGTTAACTTGTAAACATGTGGAACGTCAAGTTATGACTACCTACAGTTACTCCGCAATCAACATCCAAACACCGCTGGGGTAGAAATCTACCCCACTTCGGCCTCCGAAGGTTAAGAAACTTACACACATGGCATTGTTCGCTTTTGATCTGTGGCTTACGATGAATTCTCCGTTCGGTTTCTGAATGGCACGGAGTGGGCCTTTGATGTCGCTGTGAAGTGAAACACTTCTCTATACAACTTTCGCATTTTGATCGTAAATCTCTAAATTCAGACGATCTTTAGAAAGCCTCAGAACCAGTAGATGACTATTGCTGGCCACCGACAAACTGATTTCGTCACCCAGGTCTGACAACCATTTGGCAACTACACTGCTAACCGTGTCTATCTTCCAGATGCATTTGCATTTCCTATCAACAACGTATACAGTATTCGTGTTTTCGATGCCAACCATAATGAAAGGCCATGCCATATTTACTAGAAGGTTAATCTCATCCACAGCAGTTACCATTAGCAGATCGTGTGGAATGCTAACATCGTAAGCTCGTATAGTGAAAAAAGGACCCGGACCACGACACAGGATGTAGATGAAGTCAACTATATCGATCACCGAAAGAGGGACACATTCAATTGAATCAATCTTTGAGACCGAACTGAATGTGTATGCTGCAATTTAAAACAACAGAAAGTACTAAGTCAAAGTTTGCCTAGAAGTATAGCTGGAATCGCGTCTGGGATTCGATCTTCGGAATTCACCACTAAGTCACGTGAAATTCTTGGGGCCATTCTACCGTTGTTTTGATCGTGAATAAGCAGAAGCAAAACTCAAAGGAATTTTCTAAACGGCGTCCATTTATCCACTGCACAACTTCAACATGCAATGCGTAGATATTCATCTCTGTCGTTTTCTTGTAAATCAAAGCTAATTAAAAACCAATCGCCGCGGTCTAATGCATTAGCAATCAACAACAGAATAGGTACAATTCATTATACCCTTGGTAGCATTCAGCTTGTGTAGAAATGCATTTGGGATTCCACATTTTGATAATTCCGACTCATGTGCGTAACGACTATAATTGTCACTCTTTAAGTTTGTTTTTATTAATTCAGAGGCTTTACACAGCGCCTCTCTGATACACTTACTATGAATCTAATCTCTAAAGAGAACAGTCTGAAAATGTTGGATGAAAGGCAATTTTGCTCTTAAGCAAAGTTCTGAGTATGTTCTCGTCCAAGTCCAAAGTCCAACTGAAACTAATAGTTATTACTCAGAACACTGTGACAACTTAAGACTCCTATTGGAAACATGTTGATTGGACAATGTGTAGGCCTAATCAGTCTGTGTACGCCAGTCTGACACTGCTGACTATCTCGGTTTCCCAGCCTCACTTAGGAATATTCTGTTCATTGTAATTTATTAGGAACTTCTATTGCGCCGGTTTCTAGTGCACCATGCATCAACCGACGACACAATTATTTGATATTTCAGAGGTGGCGGTTCTCAAATACTAATAACAATCTCGGAGCAAAAGTGAAAGAAGAAAGCGGTTTTCATTCACTGCGATGATCATAGCGTAAATAAATTGTCAACAACTCATCACCTGCAACCATCCATTGTACTATAGCCATGCTGTAAGGTGAAGGGATTAGACACAATACGAATAACACTTCCGAATATCACTTCGAATAATATGGGACAGGGTAGTCGATTGATTGGGTGCTCGCCTTCTAACGTTTAGAGTATGGGTTCGAGCCTCCTCTCGGAAACGTTTACTCAGTATCATGGACCCTGAGGAAGTCCTTAACTCAAAATTATTCAGCGACATCGATTTATATTCAGCCATTAGAAAGTGTCGCGTATTAAATGCGTTATAATTAAATAGCATGCCAGTAATTTTGACTTGAATTCGGTATCATACCTTGTGTTGTCTCAGCGATGGTTGATGCTTCTGTGACGTCCGGTGCTTCAGAATTTCTCTTTGTAGCTTCATTGAGTTGATTGGCTGTAGGGATTGGTATTGTTGTGTGTGGTGTAGTATAATTGGAGTCTTGTGTAGTTTTCCTGCAACGAGTAGCCTCTGTTGATGGCTCGTATGCAGTGTGTAATGAAACCTGAGAGTTTGTAACTAATGTTGCTGCACTTTCTGAAGCACTTAAAGTAGTTTGAGTGTTTGAAGTGGTTTTTTTATCAATGTTATTCTGTGTCGTTGATCTTTCATTTTCCAAATCGTCGGTCGTTTTTCCAAAGCAAGTGTTCGTCAACTGACAGTTTGCATGACTCAGTGACTCTTGATCACCTAAAGCAAGACAAATTATACAACAGTGAATACATTCCATTACATCAGACGTTTATGCATAGCTTACTACAAACCAAAGGATTAAAATGCACATGAAGACATTATTCTGTAAAGCGCCTAATGCATAATCCATCGATTTTGGGATCAAGTAGCCTACGCTCAGCAAACTCTTCCGGTATTCTGGCTTTTAACACATGCCTGCATCTGACACCATTTAGTTTAAATCACTTTTTCCACCGAAAATTAAATACAAGGTGCAGGACAGTACGTATATAAAAATGCTGTAAACGGTGTCTTCCTTGCCAATTAAAATTATTTAGAACGTTTTCGGTAAAGTCAACATGTAATAAGTAGCTGTTTGGTGCTATGGAAGTCATACTTATTTACGTAGAGAAAACTGGTAGGCCTATTAAGTTTGTGAATTAAACATAAAACCAATTTACGTTAACCTCACGCTAAGATAGATCATGTGTATTTAAAAGATAAGAAAATATTTCCACTTACTGACTGTCTGCTTCAAAACGACGTAGACTAAGAGAACAGTCGTAACTCTAGGAAACATTTTGTCATGCGACAGTTAATGCGAATCGTAACTTGTACAAATTTTTGACGTTCACGATCGTGATCTTTGAGTTAACTTGTTCTATATCGTCTCTTTCCAATTAAAATTATCGCTTAACTGTGGTGACCTGAGGCTAGTTTAATACCAGCCTTGCCTAATAAACCGTTGTACACATTTCGCCTATCGTACCAGCAGAATACTAGTGAACAAATAGCCAATCAAATGCGGTTTCGCGTAAACCAATGACTGCATTGATCCAGAGCGCATAAATATTCTGAGCGTGACAGAGTTGACAATGCGACGTCACATTGTGGACACGGCCACGCCCAGCCGAGTATGCCATCGGAGACAGAGAGATAGACAAACAGATAAACAGAGACACATGCGCAAACGCAGAAAGATACAGAGCCAGAGACAGAGACAGAGACAGAGTAACAATGGCTCTTCTTGTTCGTTCTCAGACTCTCTGAAATGAACCAGAAGAGATAATGTGACATGGATTCTAAGATATTTTGCGATGAGGTTTGTATAAAAGATATATATCAGATACGGCGTGGCATCAGATCGTTTCCTTCCAAAGACATTGCCAAAAGTTGTCACGGCTTTTGTGCGATATTCACATGAATACCTATGAACGTACTGTCCTCTCTACATGTAGATCAGCTCATTTTTGTTCAATGTGAAGACACGTTTCATTGGCCACTTGTGAACTAGTGTCTACTGCCATCAGATATTAATCTGCATGCAGATGTGTTGGTCCTCGGTTTCATTAGACACTGTGGGTATTGTCTCCATCTGACACAAGTTCAACGGTTCCCATTGTTCTTGCGACAGAAAACAAGTGGGCGAACGGGCTGTGTAGAAACAGATGACGCCAAAGGCAACGACAGACATCTTAAACCTTAATAATTCTGCAAATGTTCAATGTTTTTATGTATTGACTCGTACAAGTCCTTCACTCGCAATAAAATTATTGCTCATGCGCTTCGGCGTGAAGCTCCGATTCAGTGTCCGCGCTGTAGTCGGGAGCGCCTCTGAGTAGAAATCTTGAAGGGGCGCTATAACAAGTGCTCATACATACATAATTGATGCAGCAGTCTATAATGACATTTAATTTAGTAAGTTTTATTTTAGGATCATTTTGTTTTCAACGAGACAAACTTTTTAACATACCTGCAAACACAAAAATATGAGTAAAATAGAAGACAAACATATAAGGCAAAAATATTGCAATAATATAGGACCGAAATATCTGGTTACGTTAGCGACTAGAGGTTTCAGTTAGAGGACACATTTTACATGAAGAATGGAAATTTATGGTCTGGCAGCAGAGCGTTTGTTTCGTGGCAAAAGTCATAAAGGTAAGACAAAAACTTTAGGCAAACATGCAAGAAAAACTTTAGGCTAAAATACAAGTCAAAAATATAAGACTAAAATACAAGTCAAAATATAAGACTAAAATACAAGTCAAAATATAAGACGAAAATACAAGTAAAAAATATAAGGCTAAAATACAAGTCAAAAATATAAGACTAAAATACAAGTCAAAATATAAGACGAAAATACAAGTAAAAAATATAAGGCTAAAATACAAGTCAAAAATATAAGACTAAAATACAAGTCAAAATATAAGACGAAAATACAAGTAAAAAATATAAGGCTAAAATACAAGTCAAAAATATAAGGCTAAAATACTAGCCAAAAGAATAAGGCTAAAATACAAGTCAAAAATATAACAGCAAGATATAAGTCAAAATATCTTGTTACGCTAGGGGTTTTGGTTAAGGGACAATAATTTTGATGCCCCTTCTAAACCAGACTATTTTTTCCAGTGTGTAAATTCCATGTCCGAAAGTTAAATCCTCGTACACTGACGATAAGCCGTTGTCCCAGCCTTGTGACACACTCACTATCGAAGCCACATGAAACCGCGTTTTGCAGTCGAATTCATCCTCTGGCGAAGGAAGTACTTTAGCGGAGACATTCCGAATGAAAGTGGTTCATAAACCGAGTTCTCATAGTTGATAGACAACATCATTATAGTTCATGCGAGAAGGAGGTGGCAATTCTATAAAGTCACCATTTACTTCGAGTGGTGTTCTGAGTCAGGCGTATAACGATTTTACAGTTGGAATAAAAATGACCGCAATACAAAATTTGATCCATGAACATAATTATTATTAGCAAAGCTGTAAGTCATCATTATTGTTAATCAAATGATGCCATTGAATTAGATCCACGGTTAGACACGATCCTGTTGGATGTTCTCTCCGTTATCACACATTTACGACAAGAATTCATTTAACGGAAATATTTGCCAGCGATCAACTTATGCTTCGTGTATGCCTGATGATGAGAGTAACCTCTGCATTTTTATAACTAGTCAACAAAACTAACGTCAGCTGAGCTCAGATATACTAAAGCGACGAAAACAGTTGTAGATTCTCTGTAACTGTATAGATGCTGTTTGTAAGGATGAGATTATGTGGAGGTAACTGACCATAGCTGCTCATAAGTCGAGTATAAGAAATGGCGACAATACTTCAAAAATTCTTCAATCGTCATAACCTTTGGCGATTAGTAGGCCAATTTCTTTAATGCCAAATTTCAAAACCTCCTCTAACACAAGTAAATATGAACAGCTTTCTCTTTGTGTCGTAATACACGTGTGTTATAAAAGGCAACTTATTATGCAGTTTTCGACCCACTAGACTCCACTTAGAAGTTTTCGTGTCAAATAGATATAAATTTCCAAAGATATTTTCTGCAGCGAAAAGATTGTCGTTGTCCGCATCCCAAAACAAACGAACGGTCTGCACAACATGCGGTACTTCTTCGATCTCACTGAAAATGTGTCCATCAGTGCTTCGGAAACCTACAATCTTTCCAGAACTCTCGTCTGAGCTGTTGCTGATGATGACACTGAGATCAGTAAGGATCCAGGTTTCAGTGATCCAGTCGAACATATATATGTTATCACTGAACTCAGCTGAATACAGTTTTCTGTAGTTTCCCTCGTAAGACAAATCCGTGAAACCAACTGCTTCTCTTAGCCTAAACTGACTGATAATTTGCCCATCAGCGCTTAAGAAACTTAAAAACATTTCATAGCCCTCTTCTAATCTGTGGCTGACGATGAATTCTCCATTCGGTTTCTGAATGGCATAGAATGGACCTTTAAAGTCGTTGGGAAGTGAAACACTTCTTACAAGATTCGCGTCTTCATCGTACATCTTTAAATATAGAAGATCTTGAAAAAGCCTCAGAACCAGTAGATGATCATCATTGGCAACCGACAAACTGAATTCGTCACCAAGGCCTGACAACCATTCGCTAACTATATTGTTAACCATATCTATCTTCCAGATGCATTTGCAATTCCTTTCAACAAAGTATAAAGTATAGGTGCTTTCAATGACGACCGGCAAATTAAAATTATCCAGAAAGTTAATCTCATCGAAAAGAGTTATCATTAGCAGATCGTGTGGAATGCTACCGTCGTAAGTTCGTAGAGTGAAAACGGGATCCGGACCTTTACACAGTACATAGATGAAGTCATTCACATTGATCACACATATAGGATAACAAAGAATTGGATCAATCTTTGAGACCGAACTGATGGTGTATGCTACAATTGAAAGTATGAAGTTAAAGTGTGCCTAGAAGTAGAAACCCTGGTATCTATAAATTACGTCTGAGATATTATTTTCAAATGTAACTGTAAGCTACGATGCGGTTTGTCATCTGGTGTATCAATAAAACGAATATCATCATCAGATTCGAATCTTAGAATGTCACCACTAAGTCACTTGAAATTCTTGGGGCCATTCTACCGTTGTTTTGATCGTCAATAAGCAGAAGAAAAACTCAAAGGGATTTTCTAAACGGCGTCCCTTTATTAAATGCACAACTTCAATATGCTATGCGTAGATATTCATCTCTGTCGTTTTCTTGTAAATCAAAGCTAATTAAAACCGATCGCTTCGGTCGAATGCATTAGCAATCAACAACAGAGTTACAATTCATAATACGCTTGGTAGCATTCAGCTCGTGTAGAAATGCATTTGGGATTCCACATTTTGATAATTCCGATTCATGCGTAACAACTATAGACCTCTAATTGTCACTCTTTCAGTTTTTTTATTCAATCAGAGGCTTTACACTCTGATTGAATAATACTCTGATACATTTACTATGAATCTAAAGAGAACAGTTTGAAAGGCAATTTTGCTCTTAAGCAAAGTGCTGCGGATACAAGGTGAAGGGCAATTTATGTATTATTAAAATGTTGCAAACGGTGTCTTCCTTGCCAATAAAAATGTTGCATGTTGTACATTTATGCAATCTCTTTAAAATCAACACAGAATAAGTAGGCCTAACCGTTTGGCGCTGTGGAAGTTAGCCTATATTTAGGACTATTTACGCAGAAGAAACCGGAATCAAGTTTGTGAATTCAACTTTGAATATGTTTACTTTAACATCACGCTAAGGTAGATCATATGTATTTAAAATGTAAGAATATATTTTTACTTACTGACTGTCTGCTTCAAAACGACGATGACTAAGAGAACAGGCGCAAGGGGAGACATTTTATTATGCGACAGTTAATGCGAATCGTAGACTCTGCAAATCGTTGGCGTCCGATAGCAAGTGTTAGTGAAGACGTTCACGATCGAAATCTTTAAGTTAAACTGGTTTTATATCGTTGGAGTTACTTACTTATACAGAAAACGACAATTTCTCTATCCTGTGAAAGTATCTCTTAACTGCAATGAGCTGAAGCTAGTTTGATACCAGCTTTGTTTAATGAAATTGTTAGCCATCACTTCTCCAATCAGCTTCGCCTCTGCAGACCATTCAAACGTGGTTTCACATTAACCAATGACTGCATTGATCCAGAGCGCATATTCTGAGCGTGGCTGAATCCATAATACAATGGATCATTGTGTACACGCCCACCCTCAGCTGTGATATGCATTGGAGACAGAGAGACAGGCAGACATACAGAGGCACATACAGAGAAATATACAGAGTCAGAGACAGAGAAAGACGCAAAGTTACCATATCTATACTTGTTTATCCTCAGAGTCTCTGAGAATGAAAAAGAAGAAATAAAGCTGCTATTAGACCTGTTGGTTTTTCAGCTTCATTAGACAGTATAATGGGTATTGTATTAGATTCAACTTGCATTAGTCAAATGACTTTCATTGTTCTCGTCATCGAAGGCATGACTGTGTAGGCTACTAACTCGCACAGATAACATTTCGCTAGTTGGGTAAAATAACCCCCCCCCACACACACACGTCACAACGAGTGAGCCCATTTCGACTCCGCCCTTAGGAATATAAAAGGGTTATTGAAGATTCGCCAGCTATACGATTGTATACCCAACCCATTGTATGTGACATCGCAAATAGGCAGGCAGGCAGGCAGGCAGGCAGGCAGAGAGGCTGAAAGGCATATGCTTAGAATTGGAGCTCGCAAGAATTAAGTGGATAAGCCGATAAAGGGAATCAGAGTAGGATTTGTGTATGTATATATACACATGTATATATAGTCATATGTGAGTATAACTTTTAATTATGAATACATTGGCTAATGAGTTTGCACAGCCGCTGCAGCAGTAGGTAAATAAGTAAGTAAGTAATAAAGTAAGTTAGCGAATAAGTAAGTTCTGTTCATATTTGCTTTTGAGATGTTTTTACGAGACTGTGAGCAAATATCATGTACGTACTGCGAATAGGCAAGTCTTCTTGATCTCGGCGATTCGTGTATAAGTGAGGGTGAGTCTTATGCCGCATGGGGTGAAAATTCCTATTCGGGATAATTCTGAGAAACCGTCAATTTCTGGGGTCATTGTGTAACACACTGCATGTGGCTTGAACTTCAATTTTTGCCGAGGTATAATACAAGAGCATTGCAAAGACACTCTATGCACAGGAGAACCAAAGAGGCTTTGCGGCTAAACTCGTAATGCGATTAACACTCTTAGAATCAAGGGTTGTCAACAGCAGACAATAGGGTTGTATAATTTATTTAGCGCATTCGGAAACTCCTTAGCAGCACTCCAGACCTAAGCCATCAAGGACAAAGATAGACCCTTGAGTCCAGACCTCGAATAGATTCAGAGCTTACGTATCTATCATTTTTCTCTTTTGCATACGTTAAGCTATCGACAGATGGTATGATTTAGAATGCTCAGCAGTTCTGTGGTCACGAGTTGACAAATTCCAAATTGAGAAGTCAATGACAAAAATCTCCCATGCTCGATAGTAACCTAGTTAGTGTTATTTAGGGATCATTTTTATTTCAAAGGAAGCGTACTATCATTATAGCATAATGAAATCTGACGTTTCAAAGTCATAAATGAGAAGGTTTTGTCTTGGAGTGCAGCACGTTTGTTGTGGCCCGCAGACCGAGATGGTTTGCCATACACGCTCAAAATGCTGAGGCTAAGAAAATGATGTCGCTAATACTCTGTTACCGCGGTTGCGTTTCTGGGCAAGACAATATTATATAATTCACATTGCCGGTCATTGATTTTATTTAGCATTAGTAAATTTATTTATAAATATTTATAGATTTCTTTTCGACTAGGCCTAGATATCAACTTATGTCTGCTAATAAATTGTCTCAGAGGAGTTTCGGGAAAGCGGCTCTAGTAGTTCACAGTGTGGGACGTTGTTTCACTAGAAAACTGAAACTATCACCGTTGCCTTTTGTGTTTAGCGACACCTTGTGAATACCAATGCAGCTGACGCCGGTTATCAGGAAACTAGAGAAGCTACAAAACAGAAAGACTGCTAGACTCGGTACATTTAGGCTGAGAAAATGGATGGAAGGTCGATTGCATTGCTTAGAGTAAGGTTTGATTCGCTCATTCAGCCTAAAACGAATAATCTGGTATTTTTACTCTCTGGCCAATCAATAATATCTCAGAAAGCCTATTATTTCGATGTATGATATAAGCCCAGTGAGCGAAGTTTTCCCCAACCTCTTAGATTTAGAAAGTGTTGTTATTATTCAGAAGTCACCCGCGATAAACACTAACTTGAAAATATTCATCTAACAATGAGGGCACTGCTCGAGGCAGCGTCATCGTGTGCTCAACACCCTATCGACGTTACTGGTCCAGAAACTCTGAACATCAACGCCATCTTTCAACTGAAGAAGGGAATCCATTTGTTGGCCACACGTGAGTGCGTGGGCCCGCTACTGGAGACTCCGTTTCCTGTACATGATTCTGCTAATTGATGCAACAGTCTATAATGACATTTAATTTAGTCAATTTTATTTAAGGATCATTTTGTTTTCAACGAGACAAACTTTGTTAACATAACGGCAAACATAAAATATGAGTAAAATAGAAGACAAACATATAAGGCAAAAAAATAAGACAATAATATAGGACCGAAATACCTGGTTACGTTAGAGCCACTAGAGGTTTCAGTTAGAGGACGGATTTTACATGAAGAATGGAAATTCATTGTCTGGCAGTAGAGCTCTTGTTTCTTGGCAAAAGTCGTAAACATAAGACAAAAAAATAAGCAAAAATTCAAGAAAAAAATATAGGCCTAAGGCTAAAATACAAGTCAAAACTATAAGGCTAAAATACAAATCAAAAACATAAGGCTAAAATACAAGTCAAAATATAAGACAAAAATATAAGAGGAAGATATAAGTCAAAATATCTAGCTACGCTAGGGGTTTTGGTTATGGGACAATAATTTGGATGCCCGTTCTAAACCAGACTATTTGTTCCAGTGTGTAAATTTCATGTCCGAAAGTTAAATCCTCGTACACTGACGATAAGCCGCTGTCCCAGCTTTGTGACACACTCACTATCGAAACCACATAAAACTGCGTTTTGCGGACGAATTAGCCTCGGGCGATGCATGACATCCACGCAAATACTTTAGCAGTCTTAGCAGAGACATTCCGAATGGAATTATGTCAGAAAAGTAGTTTTCAGTCTCAAAGACAGCATCATTTTACGTTCATCCAGGATGGAGGTGGCCATTCTATAAGGTTGCCATTAACTTCGATCGGTGTTCTGAGTCGGTTGTGTAACGATTTTACAGTTGGAATAAAAATGACCGCAATAAAAAATATTTATCCATGTATCTGATGTCATGAACCTTTTATTAGCACACTGTAAGTCATCAGTAAATGATGCCATTGAATTATATCCACTGTTGGACACGATCCTCTTGGATGTTCTCTCCATTGGCAGCCATTTATGACAAAACCTCTTTTAACGGAAATATTTACGATCAAGGCGATCAACCTGTGTCATGATGTTGTAGTTAACCTCTGCATTAGGACTAGACAGCAAACTAACGTCAGCTGAGCTCATACCTGGCTTGCATAATACACGAATATACACATTAAAGCAGAGAGTACAAATGCTTTTTGTAAGGATGAGATTACGACGGAGGTGACTGAACATAGCTCCTCTTAAGTCGAGTCTAGTAAATGTAGTCAATGCTTCAAATATTTTTCATTGCATTTGGCGATTAGTATTTCTTTAATGCCAAATTTCCAAACCTCTAAAACGAGTAACAATGAACAGCTTTCTCTTTGTGTCGTAATACACGTCTACTATAAAAGACAACTTATTATGCGGTTTTCGACGCACTTGACTCCACTGAAGAGTTTTCGTATCAAATAGATATAAATTACCAAAGATATTTTCAGCAGCGAAAAGATTTTCGTTGTCCGTATCCCAAAACAAACGAACGATCTGCTTCAAATTCGGAAATTTCTTGATCTGACTGAAATTACGGCCATCAGTGCTTCGGAAACCCTCAACCTTTCCAGAACTACTCTCTGAGCTGTTGCTGATGATGACACTGAGATCAGTGAGGTTCCAGCTTCCACCACTCTCCTCATCAATGAATGTATACACATCCATTTCAGTTGCCAAAAGGACACCGAAGTTCCTTTCGTAAAATACATGCGCATCCTTGAAATTAACTGTTTCTCTGAGCCTAAACTGATTGATAATTTGCCCATCAGCGCTTATGAAGCTTACACACATGGCACTGTTCTCTTTTGATCTGTGACTGACGATGAATTCTCCATCTGGTTTCTGAATGGCATGGAATGGACCTTTGAAGTCGTTTGGTAGTGAAATACTTCTGACAACTTTCGCATTTTGATCGTAAATCTCTAAATTCAGAAGATCTTTAGAAAGCCTCAGAACCAGTAGATGACTATTGCTGGCCACCGACAAACTGATTTCGTCACCAAGGTCTGACAGCCATTTGCTAACTATATTGCTAACCGTGTCCATCTTCCAGATGCATTTGCAATTCCAATCAACAACGTATAAAGTGTTCGTGTTTTCAATGCCAACCATACTGATAGGTAATTCAATATTACGCAAAAAGTTAATCTTATCCACAACATAAATTACCATTAGCAGATCGTGTGGAATGTTAACATCGTAAGCTCGTATAGTGAAAACAGGAACCGGACCATGACACAGGATGTAGATGAAGTCAACTACATCGATCACCGAAAGAGAGATACATTCAATTGGATCAATCTTTGAGACCGAACTGAGTGTGTATGCTGCAATTTAAAACAATAGAAAGTATTAAGTCAAAGTTTGCCTAGAAGTGTAGCTGGAATTGCGTCTGGGATTCGATCTTTGGAATTCACCACTAAGTCACGTGAAATTCTTGAGGCCATTCAACCGCTGTTTTGATCTTCAATAAGCAGAAGCAAAACTCAAATGGATTTTCTAAACTGCGTCCGTTTATCCACTGCACCACTTCAACTTGCAATGCGTAGATATTCATCTCTGTCGTTTTCTTGTAAATCAAAGCTAATTAAAAACCGATCGCCTTGGTCGAACGCATTACCAATCAACAACAGTGTATAGTGTTAGGCATAGGCTCTATATAAATGGACTGGTAGAGCCTAACACGTGCATGGAACGTAGGATGGGCTTCCCGCCTAGTGCACGGGGCCTATATAAGCTCGTTGTAAGATTCGTCAGGAGGCCAGTTCTGGTTCTCGTTTTGGTGTCGTTGACCCTCGTTGGGTTCTTCTTCTTCCGACCACCGTTTGGTCTTTCGTGCTTGTCATAGCACTCTTGTCGATGTTTTCGGGTGGTACGCCCTTTGTCGTCTTCGGGACCGACACTTACGTTTTCTACACGTTTTCGGCGATAGAGGTCTTCGTTAGACCTGCTGACGTGGTTCTGGTGTTGTTCTGGAGAGGTGTGCGGAGTTGCTGCCGCTCTTTAAAGGTATCATTGTGCTTTGTAAATACGCTTGTATAATTATAGTTTTTTGCATTAAATGTTATAATTGAATCCGGGGCTTTACTTCTTCTAGATTAGCGCGTAACAATAGGTACAATTCATTATACGCTTGGTAGCATTCAGCTCGTGTGGAAATGCATTTGGGATTCCACATTTTGATAATTCCGACTCATGTGCATAACGACTATAATTGTCACTCTTTAAGTTTGTTTTTATTAATTCAGAGGCTTTAGCCTACACAGCTCCTCTCTGATACATTCACAATGAATCTAAACTCTCAAGAGAACAGTCTGAAAGTGTTGGATGAAAGGCAATTTTGCTCTTAAGCAAAGTGCTGCGGATGTTATCGTCCAAGTCCAAAGTCCAACTGAAACTAGTTATTTATGACTCAGAACACTGTGACAACTTAAGACTCCTATAGGGAACATGTTGATTGGACAATGTGGACTCCGTCTGTGTACGCAAGTCTGACACTGCTGACTATATCGGTTACCCACCATTGCTGAGGAATATTATGTTGATTGTAATTTATTAGGAACTTCTATTGCGCCGGTTTCTAGTGCATCGTGCATCAACCGACGACACAGGATTAGATCTATTTGATATTTCAGAGGTGGCGGTTCTCAAATATTACTAACATTCTCGGAGCAAAAGTGAAAGAAGAAAGCGGTTTTCATTCACTGCGATGATCATAGCGTAAATAAATATTCAACAACACATCACCTGCCACCTTCCATTGTACTATAGCCATGCTGTAAGGTGAAGGGATTAGACACAATACGAATAACACTTCCGAATATCACTTCGAATAATATGGGACATGGTAGTCGATTGATTGGGCGCTCGCCTTCTAACGTTTGGAGTATGGATTCGAGCCTCCTCTCGGAAACGTTTACTCAGTATCATGGACCCTGAGGAAGTCCTTCACTCAAAATTGTTCAGCGCCATAGATTTATCTTCAGCCATTAGAAAGTGTCGCGTATTAAATGCGTTATAATTAAATAGCATGCCAGTAATTTTGACTTGAATTCGGTGTCATACCATGTGTTGGCTCAGCGATGTTTGATGTTGTGGTGATTTCCGGTGCTTCAGCATTTCTCTTTGTAGCTTCATTGAGTTGTTTGGCTGTAGGAACTGGTATTGTTCTGTGTGGTGTAGTATTGGAGTCTTGTGTAGTTTTACTGCAACAGGTAGCATCTGTTGATGGCTCGTATGCAGTTTGTAATGAAGCCTGAGTGTTTGTAACTAATGTTGCTGCACTTTCTGAAGCACTTAAAGTAGTTTGAGTGTTTGAAGTGGTTTGTTTGTCAGTGATCTTTGGTGTCGTTTGTTTTTCATTTGCCAATTCGTCGGTCGTTCTTCCAAAGCAGGTGTTCGTCAACTGACAGTTTGCATCACTCACTGACTCTTGGTCACCTAAAGCAAGACAAATTATACAACAGTGAATACATTCCATTACATCAGACGTTTATGCATAGCTTACTACAAACCAAAGGGATAAAATGCACATGAAAACATTATTCTGTAAAGCGCCTAATGCATAATCCATCGATTTTGGGATCAAGTACGCTCAGCAAACTCTTCCGGTAATCTGGCTTTTAACACATGCCTGCATCTGACACCATTTAGTTTAAATCACTTTTTCCACCGAAATTAAATACAAGGTGAAGGACAGTACGTATATAAAAATGCTGTAAACGGTGTCTTCCTTGCCAATTAAAATTATTTAGAACGTTATCGGTAAAGTCAACATGTAATAAGTAGCTGTTTGGTGCTAAGGAAGTTATAGGCCTACTTATTTACGTAGAGAAACGGGTATTTAGTTTGTGAATTAAACATAAAACCAATTTACTTTAACCTCACGCTAAGATAGAGCATTTGTATTTAAAACATAAGAAAATATTTTCACTTACTGACTGTCTGCTTCAAAACGACGATGACTAAGAGTACAGTCGTTATTACAGGAAACATTTTGTCATGCGACAGTTAATGCAAATCGTAACTTGTCCAAATTATTGACGTTCACGATCGTAACCTTTGAGTTAAACTTGTTCTATACCGTCTCTTTCCAGTTAAAATTAGGCTATCCCTGAACTGTGGTTAGATGAAGCTAGTTTAAGACGAGCCTTGCCTAATAAAACCGTTAGCCAACACTCTTGAATGCAGTTCGCCTATCGTAGCAGCAGATACTAGTGAACAAAATAATAGCCTATCAAACGCGGTTTGACGCTAACCAATGACTGCATTGATCCAGAGCGCATAAATATTCTGAGCGTGACAGAGTTCACAATGCGACGTCACATTGTGGACACGGCCACGCCCAGCTGAGTATGCCATCGGAGACAGAGAGATAGACAAACAGATAAACAGAGACACATGCGCAAACGCAGAAAGATACAGAGCCAGAGACAGAGACAGAGACAGAGACAGAGACAGAGACAGAGACAGAGTAACAATGGCTCTTCTTGTTCGTTCTCAGACTCTCTGAGAATGAACCAGAAGAGATAATGTTACATGTATCGGGTTGTCAGCACAGTGCAGCTGCGAAGTATACGAAGCAGTTTCGTTGCACTGAATGAGTACCCTAAAAGGTTGAGAGCGTCAAGCTTTGCGATGTTTTCCAATTTCCAAAGCGTTCGCTTTAACTCAGCAATACGGGCCCCAAACCCCATCCAGCGTTCTAGAGTCGAGAGAAAGGCTCCCAAGAGATATGTGTTCTGGGGGCTGGTCCGTGTAAAGAGACTCAGAGGGTAGTGACAACAGGCAGACATACAGACAAAGAGGCAGACAGACTGTCTGTCTGCCTGCTTATCTTCTTGTCTCCCTGCTGACTGCTTGACAAACCCACATTGTACATCTAAACTGTTACAGATTTTGAAAGTAGGCCTATAAGATGTCAAGTCGTTGCCTTTTGACGCATTCATATAGAAAGATCGTCTAATTGGTTTTGATGGCAAGTACAATGGCCATTGGCAGGTCGTCAGGAAGGCAGGCAGTCAGACACGCAAGCAAGGCCAGGGTGGTGACAACAAAATATAGAAGGCGTGCAGGGTCTGTGAGAACGACCGAGAGGAGACTGGCGTCTGCACTTTGGCTTAGTTGCTCGACACTTTGGTAGCTGTCTCTCCGCCCATCCTTCCTCCGCCCGTCCCTTTTTTCGACCATCCTTCCGCCTATCCCTTCCTCCGTCTCCGTCCATTCCTCCTCCCGTCTCTCCGCCCCTCTCTCCGCCCCTCCCTCTCTCCGCCCGTCCCTCCTCCAGTCCCTTCCCTTCGCCCATCCCTCAGTCCTTCCCTCCACCCGTCCCTTATTACTTCAGAAGAGTCACCCGCAATAAGAAGTAACTTGACAAAAATATTCGTCTACCAATGATGGACTGCTCGGCGGCAGCGTCATCGTGTGCTGCGAGCGCTGTCCACTGGCGTCTCTCCAATCTATCCGAGTTACTGGCCGGGAGATTCTGAACAGCCATGACACCTGTGAACTGTCGACGGGAACCCTTTTATTGGCTGCGCGGGTTTGCGATGGCCCACCATTGGTGACTCTTCAAATTTACTGGCGCTATTTTGTTAACTGATACAACATTCATTCATTCATTTCAGAGATTTATATAGCGCCCCTTCAAGATTATCTATTCAGAAGCGCAACAGTTTACTTCCGAATGATAAATAATTTAGCTAATTTTATTTATTGATCATTTTGTTATCAGAGAGGCACACAATGTCATGATCATAGCATAACGGATTTCGGCATTTCAGAGGCATACATTCAAACAGACTAAGAATTTACGCCAAAACCCTTGTAAAAAGTTTTTTTAGAGAATGAATTTTATTGAGCATCACTTAACAATAGCACACATTTCCAGTACAGTCACTATGACGGGTCAGCCCTTAACGAATACTTGGTTCCGCAATTCTGGTCACATTTCAACACTTCAATGAAGCCATGCAATTAACATTATAAAATAAGCAAAAAGGAACAGAAACGTCAATAAAGTAAAAACACATAGCCTACAATAAAGTTGTCGCATATCCATGTGTGCATCCATAAGGTATGTCTTTAATTTCTGTTTAAACTGATATACTGTAGGTAAGACAGCAAGTTCTTTATTGGTGATTCCACGTCAATTCAAACAACATGATTGCCATGGCCGACTCAGATTTATGTAAAATTGCCCCGCTTTGTTGGGCCACATAAGACATGTATAAAGCCAAGAGAATTTTTTTGGTCAAATGCATTCCGAGAAATGGATCATCGAACTTTGACCCGACCGGCTCAAACTCTAACCTTTCGACGCCTTCATCTCAGCTTATATGAGAGCAAGGAAGGTGACCTTCGTGTCATTATTCAGCTCTTTTGATGAACTATTTTGGCAGATTATGACTCTTCAAGAGTTTAACATCAATATCAAATTAGATAATTGAGTACTTTAACCTTGAATCTTTCGTGAATTTCCTTAAATCTGAAAAATTAACATTTCGAGACTGAAGTGTCTTGAAAACCCTCAGAAGAAATCAGAATGGCACCTGTACTGGTTTTTTTGCTATAATTGTTTTGTCCATAATTATGCACAAATTTCAATATCTAAGTCTATAATTATGTGCAAACTTTAATATAATGCATGTCTTCTGAAATTGAAATCACCCATATGTTCAACTCTCACATAAGCTGAGAAACAGGCATCCTAATGTACGAGGGCAAGCGTTTCGGGTCAAAGTTCGTCGACCCTATCTCAGAATGCACCTGACATGTAAATCTGAGTCAGTCATGTCAATCACAGTTGCAAATTTGGTTGATTTGACACTGAATTACCAGTAAACAACTTTAACAACACATGGTTACGCAATCCAGGTCACCCTATATACACATGTACAATAAACACTTCAGTGATGGTAACATCGCACTAATCATTATCTGTCCATGAAATCAACGTCATATGATAAACCAAACAGGAACAGAATCCGCAATAAAGTAAGAAAAACAATAAAGTTGCCGCATATACAGGGTGCGGCAAAATAAAGTAATCCCCTGCAGTGTTTGGTTGATATCTCAAGAACGAAGTTGGAATTTTATAAGAAAATTTACACGGCCATTGGTCATTCATATCTACGTACAATTGCCAAATTACATTATATTATCACAACAATTGACTAAGTTATGCTATTTGAACAGAGACCATCCCACGCTTTATAACGTGCAAATTTTACGGTTGCGTTATTGGTTGTACGGCACGTGTCACGCAGGAGTGGCTGCACGCAAACTGTCCTGAGATCATTGAGAAGGACCAGTGGCCACCAAATTCCCCAGATCTCAACCCCTTGACTATCACGTGTGGGGAGCCATGCTGGAAAGGTATCACAAACTCCAGCCGAAACCAAAGACAATCGCCGACTTGAAAGCCGCTTTGCAGTCAATATGGGACGATATGCCATTATGCCACAGGCGCCGGTCAACAAGGCCATCAAGAACTTTACCAAACGGCTGAAGGCATGCGTGCAGGCCAATGGTGGACACTTTGAACACTTAATGTAAAATTGAAAGTGCAATTCGTAAAGCTTTGTTGTAAAACTATTTCAAGTTGTACCATTTATTTTTCTTGTTTCTTTACAAAGTCACTATTTTTAACCATGTAAAATCGTGGGGGGTGTCGTGTTTGAAATAACATAACTTTGTCATATTTCAAGATTGTTAAATAATATTTGGAAGTTATATGTAGATGTGAACAGACAATATCATTACCAAGTTTCATATAAAAATTCTAAGCGGTTGCTACAGAATTTGCAACACACTGCAGGGGATTACTTTATTTTGCCGCACCCTGTAGGCCCTATATACGGTAGTCAATATTATACATTCACGTGTGCATCAATGAAATGTCTTTAATTTCCATTTAAACTGATAAATAGTAGGCAAAACAGTAAGTCAGCACACATTGTCAATATTATAATTATTATTATAATGTACATTCATGTTTGCATCCATGAGATATGTATTTAATTTCCATTTAAACTGATAAATATGCTGATGGCATGAGTATATTAATGGCACGCTGCAAATAATCAGTGTTGTTAAACAAAATCAGTATATGATTTCATTGAAATACATCCACTGTTAGACACGATGCTCTTGGATGGTTTCTCCGATAGCAACCATTTATGACAAGAATTCATTTAACGGAAATGTTTGCTGGGGATAAACTTATGCTTCGTCTATTTCTGACGATGAAGGCAACCACTGCATTTATAACTAGTCAACAAAGCTAACGTCAGCTGAGCTCCGATGTATTAAAGTGGCGAGAACAGTGTTGTAGGCACAATGCAACTGGATGCTGTTTGTTTGGATGAGCTTATGAGGGAGGTGGCCGACTACAGCTGCTCATAAGCCGAGTCTAAGAAATGTCGCATGCTTCAAATTCATGATTACCGTTGGCGATTAATATTTGTTCAATGCCCAAATTTCCACATTTGCAGTAAAACGAGAAATGAACAGCTTTTTCTTCGTGTCGTAATACAACCCTTTATGCATAATTCTACCTAATTGACTCCACTTAAGACTTTTCGTGTCAAACTGATATAAATTTCCCAAGATATTTTCAGACACAAAAAGAATTTTAGTGTCCGCATCCCAAAACAACTGAACTAAATAACTGGAAATGCTCCCATCAGTGACTCGGAAATCTACAATATCAATAACGTTCTCGTCTGAGCTGCTGATGTCACTAGGACCATCTGAGTTCCGGACTTCAGGACTCCAGCCAAGAATTAATACGTCCCCATTGAACTCGTCATTTACAAAATCATTCTCGAATAACACTTGCGCATCCGTGAAACCAACTGTTTCCTCGAGCTTAAACTGATTTATAATTTGCCCATCAATACTTAGGAGACTTGTACACATGCCATTGTCCCTCTTTGATCTGTGCATGGCTGACGATGAATTCTCCATCTGGTTTCTGAAGGGCATGGAGTGGACTTTTGAAGTCATTGGCAAGTGAAACACTTCTTACGAGGTTCGCGTCTTCATCGTAAATCTCTAAATGCGGAAGATCTTTTAAAAATCGCAGAACCAGTAGATGGTTGTCATTGGCAACCGATAAACTGATTTCATCACCCAAGTCTGACAGCCATTTCCCAACTATATTGTTAATCGTGTCTACTTTCCAGATGCATTTGCAATTCCTATCAGCAACGTATAAAGTATTCGTGTTTTCAATGCCAATCATACTGACAGGCAATGTAATATTATCGAGAAAATTTCTCTCATCCACAACAGTTATCATTAGCTGATCGTGTGGAAAGCTGACGTCGTAAGCTCGTATAGTGAAACAACCGGATAGACACAGAACGTAGATGAAGTCAGTTATGTGGGTTACACAAATATCGTAACAATTTATTGGATAAAACTTTGAGACCAAACTGATGGTGTATTCTACAAACAATAAGAACAAGAGTTCTACGCTAATGAATTTACGAAATGTAATAACGATGTCAAAAAACCTGGCAGATAATAAAGTCCATAGTCAAATCTGATAACACTGACTCATTTATAAAAGAAATCAATGTCATTGGTAATACAATAAAAAATCCTGAACTAATGGCTGATAAATTTAACTCCTACTTTACGAATCTATACCAAAGTCACTTGCGCTAAAAAATACCCCTCAAAGAAATCATTTCAAGACTATGTGCCATCCTCTTCCTCGAACACCATTGTTAACCTACCTACTTGCCCTCAAGAGCTACTAACCATAACTAAAACCTTGAAAGTGGCCCATAGTACTGGCCCTGAAGACATCAATTCTTACTTAATCTCTCTCCTTATGGAATTTATTGCAGTTACATTGAGTGATATAATTAACTGCTTAGAAATGCTGAGGTCCCTGAAATATAAAATTATGCTAAGGTGCTGCCTATTCACAAGCAGAGAAATAAAAATGAAATCTCCAACTTTAGACCCATTTCTACCTTGTCCTTTTTTTCTAAATTATTTGAAAGGGTCATGTATGACAGTCTGTTTTTCTTTATAAATAATATAAAAAAATTCTTTATACTTTTCAACATGGCTTTCAACCTGGCCACTCGACCTTATATTGGACATACAAGATCAAATAGCACAAGCCATGGATAACAATGACTTCTCTATTGGCATTTTTCAGGACCTTGCTAAGGCCTTTGACACTGTGGATCACAACATTTTACTCTCTAAATTGGAACAATACGGAGTCAGAGGCAAAGCAGTAGACTGGTTCAAAAGTTACCTAACTAATCGTCATCAACAAGTTTCATGCAATGGTAAATTATCCAATTTCCAACTTATCATGTTTGGTGTTCCTCAGGGTTCTATTATATAATCGGCCATCTCTTATTCTTAATATACATTAATGATCTTCCTAACTCCTCGACTCTCCTTCACCATATTCTATTCGCTGACGATTAACATAACATAACATAACATAACAGGGCTTAAAGTGGTTCAGAAGACTAAAAATCTGTGTGAGAACCACCACTAATACATGACTTAATATCCAATCTGCCCAAGCTTGTTCTTGAAATTGTTGAGTGTCTCCACCGAAACTGCCTCCTCACTCAGCTCGTTCCAGGCATTTATCACTCTGCTACTTAAAAATCTTTGCTTAATAGCGCCTTCGGACTTCCTGAATATCTTATATTTGTGTCCCCTTAATCCTTCTCTCTCAGCCAACTGAAAGAATCTTGAGTATGGCGTTACTTCTTTGTTAGTCATCAACTTGTATGTCTCTATTAAATATCCTCTGCATCTTCTCTTCTCTAGTGTTGTGAGTCCACAATTAACCAATCTCTCTTCATACGTCAGTTTTGCAAAATCCTCTGATCATCTTTGTTGCTCTCCGCTGCACCTTTTCTAGCACTTCCTTTTCTTTTTGCATGTACGGACTCCACACTTGAGCACAGTACTTTAAGTGAGGTCTGACCAGAGTTTTATATAGGTTCAGGAAGATGCTTTTTTCTCTGCTGATCACCGTCCTTCTGATTTGTCCCAGCACGTTATTTGCTTTGGTCGCTGCTTCTCTGCATTGCCTGGATGGTTTTGCGCTTTGGTGTATATTGACTCCCAGATCTCTCTCCTCCTCCGTTGTTCTCAATGTCCTGTCTCCCATTTCATATTCAAAACCTCTGTTCTTCCTTCCCACATGCATTACTTCGCATTTATCCATGTTGAAAAGCATGTTCCTCTCTTCTGACCACTTGCACAATCTTTCTAAGTCCTCCCTTAGTATCTTTGCTTCTTCTACCTAATGCTTTTCTTTCTTTTCTACGACCAACTAATCAAAATAGCGAACGATGAACTAGCAATGGCTAATGATTGGTTTAAAGCTAACAAACTCTCCCTAAATCTGTCTAAAACCAACTATATTATTTCAGATCCAATAAAAAAGATTATTCCACCCTCTGACAACGTACTAAAAATAGAAAACATAATAATTCAACAAGTCACTTCCTCAAAGTTTCTTGGGGTCCACATTGACCAACACCTGAAATGGAGCACACATATACTAGAAATAACTAAGAAAATTTAAAAAAACATTGGCATTATTTGTAGAATATCTTACATTCCCCCCTCCCACATACTCAGCAACTTATACTTTACCCTTATATATCCGTATTTAACTTATTGTAATTTCATCTGGACTTCAACTTACAACGCCCACTTGCTGAATCTTAGGGTCATTCAGAAAAAGGCCATAAGACTAATCAAGGATCTGCTGTTAATTCCCATAGCAGAACCCTGTAGGCCTATCCGAAATTTAATTTTTTAAATATTTCTCAAATTAACTTGATTGAAACTGCTGTGTTTATGTACCAGTATGGTAGAAATCTCCTCCCACTTGCTTTTCTCTCCTATTTCAGCCCAATTTTGCCTACCAATGACACTAGAAGGGATGGATGCAAGAACCAGCTGACGTAAGTTTTCAATCAAATACCAAGGTCCTCTCGGTTGGAATAACCTTCCTTGGGTCATTCGTGAGGCTAAGAGCTTTGTTCATTTTAAACATTTGATCCGTGCGCACGCAATGAGTATTATTATGTAGTTCTTAGTGCTTTATGTCATTCTATTAATTGTCAGTTATTCAAATTAAAGTGTACTGCCTTATACAATATTAAGGCTTTAATGCTTGTTGTACTGTCTTGGCAGTGCCTTGCTGCTTTTTGTTCTTATGAGAGTGCTTAGTTTTCTAGAATTTGATTTTTGGTTCTTTCTGTTTCTGTTTAATGTTCTTGACTTAGTTGGGTAGGGATGGAATTCCTGTACCGTCCATTTAGCTATCGAAAATAACTTGCAAGTTTTGCTATAAATTCAATGCAATTAGGTCGCTATTCAGCGGAACTTGTCCCTCCGGGTGTGCCCTTTGCTCCTGCATACCATCTCTTCATAGATAAACTTCTATAAACATCTACACTATGTGTGTGAAATTTGATTTACTATAGTTTCATGTTATTAATTTTTCCTGAACAAAGGCCATTCTGTCGCTGTTGTGATCGTGCATCAAGCGCAATATAATATTAGTCAGAAACCAGAATCACACGTAAAAGAGATGCATTTGAAAGCTATGCGCAGATATTAATTTTTTTTGGAACTCCGCCACTGTTCGCTCTCTGACAGTGCCAGTCCCAAGCCTGGATAAAGGAGGAGGGCGACGCTAATGGTCTTTGTTACCACACAGCTAGTCGTTAAAAAGGAAACACACACTCAGTTTCTTTTGAGGAAGTAGCCTACTATACTGTATCAAGTACGGTCGTCACGGTCTAAGGCAGACTCATTGCATGGCAATCAACCAGGTTACTACTGAATCTTATAGCACATTAAGCAGCATTCAACACATATGGAAATGCGATTTGATAATTCCTACTCATGAACTGAATTGAATGCATGAATACTATTCTCACTCTATCAGTTATTCACTCATTCAGAGCCTTTATGTAGCGCCTGTCAAAGATATAAACTACTAAGCTAAAGAGAACAGTTTGTAGGTGTTCGGTGTAAGGGATTTGTAAGGACTGCTGTACGCCAGTCTGACATTGGTGACAAATCTCGGTTTCCCAGCATCACGT
This sequence comes from Aporrectodea caliginosa, assembly GCA_020284085.1. Taxonomy (NCBI): domain Eukaryota; kingdom Metazoa; phylum Annelida; class Clitellata; order Crassiclitellata; family Lumbricidae; genus Aporrectodea; species Aporrectodea caliginosa. Next base: position 27,163 of record JACEVL010001418.1, read on the forward strand.
GGGAATATGTTGTGTAATCTACTACTAACTTCTATTGCGCCGGTTTCTAATGCACCATGCGTCAACCGACGGATTGTTTCATTTTCTAGAACTGGCGCTTTTTAATCTCCAATTCGAATTTTATTTAAACATGGTAGTCGATTGGTTGTAACGTGGAGGGTACGGGTTCGAACCTCATATGGACCTTGAGCAAGTCCTACACTAAAAATTCTTTAGAGTCATCGATTAATATCTTGCGACTAGATAGTGTGTCGTAATAGATCTAAATGCGCTAAAAAAAATAGTAATCAAACAGCATCATCGGTTATTTCGAATAGAATCGGTATCATACCATCTGCTGTCTCGATTATGGTTGATGATTCCGTTACTTCCGGTGCCTCAGAATTTCTGTCTGTAGCTTCATTGAGTTGTTTGGCTGTAGAGATTGGTATTGTTGTGTGTGGTGTAGTATTGGAGTCTTGTTTAGTTTTACTGCAACAAGTAGCTTCTGTTGATGGTTTATCTGCGGTGTGTAATGAAACTCGAGTGTTTGTTGCCAATGGTGCTGCACTTTGTGAAACAGTTGAAGTAGTTTGAGTGTTTGAAATGGTTTGTTTGTCAGTGATCTTTGGTGTCGTTGATCTTTCATTTGCCAAATCGTCAGTTGCTCTTTCAAGACAAGTGTTCGTCAACTGACAGTTTACACTGCCCATTGACTCTTGGTCACCTACTAGAAAATGATACACAACAGAGAGAACATTCAATTAACTCCGACGTTTATTCAAAAGATACTACAAACTACAGACATGAAATGAACATGATGACTAGGGTTACGCAAAAATAAATCATGGTCATAAAAGTGAAAAATTACGGCATACTTTTTAAAAAATTGTCAAATTGTCGGCAAATTCACGGCACCAATTCAAAGTCATATTGTCTTAAAACGTTGAATTCAATTATTTATTTACGACGTTATGTCAACGCAGAAACTGTGTGACTTAGTCAGTAAGTAAAATTAGGCCTACCGATGTCACGACAATACAATAGTTTAATTTACTTCTGGCGTCATTTCGCAGTTGTTTAAAAATGCCTTCATTTATGGCCAATCATGATCAAAGGAGCCGTTTTAATTCCAATTTCTTATATTTAGCTTAAGAAATTTATGGATTTCGACACAAAAGTACAGCATTTGTGAAAAATTACGGCAAATGATCAAATTCACGGCATTCACGGCAAACGCCAAAATTCACGGTTTCCGTGAATTCCGTGAATTAGTGATTTTCGTCTAGCCCTAATGATGACAGTGTAAGGCGCCTAATGCCCAGTTAATCGATTAGGCTATGGGATGAAGTCCGCTTATTGTAACCTTGTTATTAGCACAAGGCTGCTTCAGACACCAGTTACATGTAGTTTAAATCAATTTTGCTCCTAAATTAAATACAAGGTGAGGGCATTACAAATAATAAAATTTTATAAATGGTTATATAAGTATATATAGTGAAAATATCATGTTGCGGTTTTATGCAAACTATTTATAATCAAGACAGGTTAAGTTACTGAAAAATAGCTGCAAAGTTTTGCTATAGGCCTACCAACGGCATTTCATACCTAAGATAGCCGAAAATTTCGGCGAGTACAGCTTAAATTATCGGACTAATCAGGGTAATTTATCCTTTCTGCGCTCTAAATTATTTTATAGGCCTATGGGCTTAATTTTAGACAGAAGTTGGACTGATGACAATAACTCTTGCTTCAGTAGAAGTTGGATTGATGAAAATAAGTCTTGCATAAATAGGGTTGCCACCCGTCCCGACTTTGTCGGGACAGTCCCGATTTCGAGGCAAATGTCCCGTGTCCCGACTTGACCTAGTCGGGACAGCCAAATGTCCCGACTTTCAGATGTGTGACCAAACTAACAAAACGTTGTGCTAATTGTTCTTCGATTAGTGACGGAGATGATATCTTTACAACGAGTTTACTTACTTTCGAGCAGTTTTCGAGCAGTTTTGCCTTTTAAATGAGCTGTAAAAGCAAAAAAAAGGTCATCCGGAAAAATTGCATGATTGTAACTCGTGAGCATTGACGTCGATGATTACGAGAAAGTTGCGTCCCGACTTCCTAGTTCGAAAAGGTGGCAACCCTATGCATAAATAGAAGATGGATTGGAAGAGAAATAATTCTTGCTTAAATAGAAGCTGGATTGATGAAAATATTTCTTGCGTAAGTATAAGTTGGAATGATGACAGTTATCCTGGACATTGGTATTGAAATATCATGTATATAAAAAATTTTAGAAAGCAAAAACGATAAATCACTCTGATTAGTCCGATCATTTTTGCTGTGCTCACCTTGGATCGGGGAAAATGCGCCCGGTGGACAAGAAGCTCTCCCTTGGTCGAGGAGCGCAGAGCCCGACGGGGGGCTAGGTCAGAGACAGGACGACAGAGGTCAGATAGGTATAATTTAATTATGTTTGTGAATCAAACTTTAAACATTTAGCCTACGTTAATCTCACTGTACGATACATCATTCGCATTTGAAATGTACCAAATATTTATATACTTACTGACAGTCTGCTTCAAAACGACGATCCCTAAGAAAACAGACGCAATTGGGAAAAGTCCGAACATTTTGTTTTCAGACGTACAGTGCAACTCGCTGGCGTTCAATAGAAAGTTAGGCAAGACGTTCACGATTGAATCATTAAGTTAAGCTGGTCTTAAATCACTGGAGTTTCTTACTTATACAGAAAACGACAATTTCTCTAGCGTGTGAAAAGTAATCTTCGAATACGTGTTGATAAGCAACTCAGTCGTTAATAATATTTGCCTACAGGCATGTCTTAACTGGTGTGAGTAAAAGCTAGTGTAATACCAAAATTATCGAATGAAACAGTTAGCCAACACTTCTCCAAGCAGTTTCAACTCTCCTAGCAGCAGAGACTAGTTTGCAGATAGTCAAGTATTATTATTATTGGCCTCTCCTGGCAGTAGGCCTAGAGCCTAGTCAAGCCAAATAGCCAATCAAACGAGGTTTCGCATTATCCAATGACAGCCTTGATCCACAACTCATATTCTGAGAGTGGCTGAATCCACAATGCGACGTCACAGAGGCAGAGGCGGAGACATAGAACGAAAAAGAGACAGAGTAACAAATGCATCTTCTTCTTCATACGCTCAATCTTTGGAATGAACAAGAAGCTATTGTTAGGCGGCTTAGGCCTACCCGAATTTCAAAATATTTGAATGTCCATTGTTGTTTCTAAATAAGTGACTAAGAAAGGCTCCTTAAGCACTAGCGTCTGCTGCAACCAGAGATTCAACGGTTTGCAGATGCGTTGGTTTTTGGTTCTTTAGACAATGCGGGTATTGTATAATTTACTGCTTGCATCAGTTAAACGATACCCATTGTACTTGCCATCGGAAACATTTAGACGAACTCGCTGCTCTCTAAGGGCCTAATTGGCCAGGAAGCGCCAGAAACTGGAGCGCTTATGGATGGGGCTGAACTTCGTCTTTTCGCAGCTACTAGGAACTAGGTCACACACTGGGCATGTTTGGCATAGACTATTGCCACATATCACTCTCAGACGCGGTACTAGCTCCACCCACGGCCGCATGCGTAACCCATCAGCTTCCTGCTAAGGATGATAGCAATGTTATTTCACGAGTCCTATTTAAGAATTTCTGCTGAACATCATTTACCCTTATGCAGCCTTCCTTATTGTCTGTATTACTGCTGCAAAATGCTGCAATATTGTCAACAGTACTTGATTTGCAATAAACGAATTTGATTGAATGATTGATCCTAAACACAGGAATGGCGTCAAAGGCTAGGTTATTTTGAGGACGACGCCACCGAAGCCAGTTAGCAATTCCGTGAATGTAACTTTACGGTATTACATTTGGTAATCTCGAAATGTTCACAGTGCACAAAACTTCGAATTAGCGAGAACCAACGTATTCACAAGCCCCAGTCAGAAAAAAATTGATAGACAGAATCCCATCCTTCCACTGGTCAAAACTTTGGTCTAAACACGTCAACGGCTTTTGACACCATAGTACGGTGTTAGCTCAAAGTTTCCGGTGTCTAACAAAATCTTGTTAATGCCAGAACTTTTGACTTTACCTTATTTTACACGAAATGGACCTAATTTCTAGCCATCTGGTGATTGGGTGGATTTTAAAATGTTATATTGCAATATTTTAATTCCAAAATTTTAACATCCAACACTTAAAATCTTTATGGAAGCAAAAGAGTTCAGTTTGACTTGAACCTCCTAGTGAACTAGTCATTAAAAAGTGATCACTCTGACAACGTACTGTCAATGGAGCGATCAGACTGCCAGGGAGACGATTTGCTAACCATCCTCATATGCCGAGGCTAAGAAAATCGATATCGGTTACTTTCCGTAACCACTGTTCAGGCTAGCTCAAGTCTTTCTTCTACGTACGGTATTTAATACATTTTCAGCATATTAAATTTTATTTAATTATAATGGACTGAGTGCTGAATAACGTAACTGAGTTTGGTGTTTTATTCAAGGAACAGTTCTCAATGGATAAAATTCCTCGATTTGGACACCTTTAAAAGTAGTTTACCTAAGCCTATATACTGCCGAGATATTGAACTTTACAATAAGTAAATAAAACCCACTTCCTCATTTCTTCAAGAGACAAAAATCAGGAAAAAGATACAGATAATAAAGAAAAAGAAAACATAAATGGCAAATATGTGAGATTGAAGAACATGTAAGCAGGTTCATACGGCAGAAGAGATGATTGCGCGTGCAAAGAAGCTCATCCAGAAATCACAAGTCTTTGGCCGCTGCATTCATCAGCTATTGCCACCTCTTCGTGAGGACAAGTAGGCTACTTACTTCGCAAGAGCGGACATCCTTACATGCCACCTGTTATATCTAAATTGTTAACTGACACATCTTTAGTTATGTTTAGTTGTGCATGTGCACATGCGACTTTACAATCTTCTTCTGTTATAGTTTGTTTTAAAAATGTATGCAATCGTTGTATACAATGTAATGCATGTGCGCTTGTTAGATGCAAATAAAGGCTACTTACTTACTTAACTTAGCTTAACTTAACCTAAAAAGAAAAAAATACTAAAAATAGGCTATATATGAAATAGTAGAAAAAAGAAAGAAAGGAACAAATATACATGTATGTATGTATGTATGACAAATATATATATACAGGGTGGGCCAGAAGTATTTGTTCAACTTTGAAGGCCTATAACTTAGGCAGTTTAGCAAGTAAGTGTATGCTTAATGCATCAAATTAAAGGTTGTTATATCAGCTATAAGTCCGACAAATTTCATTACGGTAGCTTGCACTACGCGCCATATAATTATTGTGTACCGCACCTACCTTGTTTTCTGACGTAAACAATAATTTCATCATGGCGCCGTTAACAGAAGATGACAGGACTTTGATTCGAATTTTAAGAATTGAAAAACATTTAAATGCATATCAAATGATGAATGAATTTCCTGCTAGAAACTGGAGTAAAAACAATCTCAACCGATTAATTAGACAAATTGACGCGAGTGCAAGTTCTAAACGTAAACCTGTTACTGGCCGTCCTCGTTCGGCACGTACCGCTGACAACATCGCTCGTGTAGCTGAATTGATCTGTAGCCAAGAGGATAATCCAGGCACAAGCAAAAGTCCTCGTGAGATTGAGCGCGAGACAGGAATATCGCGAAGCAGCGTACGGCGTATTGCTAAGAAAGATTTAAATTTAAAAATTTTCCGTCGTCGTGAGGTTCAACAACTGTCAGATGCCGATACTGTAAAACGATTGAATGCCTGCAAGCGACTCAAACTGCGCATGACACCAGAGAAGATCAACAAAACTTGGTTCTCTGACGAGAAAATATTCACTGTCCAAACACCAACAAACAGTCAAAACGACCGTGTCTATGCAAGTGTTAATCACAAACGTGATGTCACACCAGCTCGACTTCTGAAAGGCCGTAAACACTTTACTCAAAGCGTCATGGTTTCAGTGGCTGTCTCCAATCTCGGCAAAACTGCTCCATTCTTTGTGACACCCAAGGCCAAAGTGAACAGCGTGTACTACTGTGATGAGGTACTTGGACGTGGATTACTGCCAGATATGCGTTTGAAGTCTGGAAATGATTTCGTTTTTCAGCAAGACGGAGCTCCCGCTCATCGTTCTCGTCATACCGTGGAGTTTTTGAACGCGAACGTTCCTGAGTTCATCGAACCACATAACTGGCCGCCTAATAGCCCTGACTTAAACCCCGTTGATTACTCAATCTGGGGTGCTTTGCAGCAACGGGTTTATCGTGAACGGATAGTAAACGTCGAGCATCTGAAGCGCGTCATCACTCGTTGCTGGACTGAGCTCAGCCAGGAACTCATCAATGGAGCCATAGATCAATGGGCACGTCGCATTGATGCAGTCATTCGAGCTCGTGGAAGACACATTGAATATTTATTTGATTAAATAATTCTTGGATTTCTTAATGGCTATCAATAATGCAAACTTGCAAAGACTAACTTTCCCAGTATTGTGTTTTGCAAGATAGACGAATTAAAATCATTGTAAACTGATACATATTCAGTACAGTAGTTTTACGCAATTATTATTAAAGCTAAAAATGTAAATTTTTGAGCAGTTGTAGCTGATATAACAACCTTTAATTTGATGCATTAAGCATACACTTACTTGCTAAACTGCCTAAGTTATAGGCCTTCAAAGTTGAACAAAATACTTCTGGCCCACCCTGTATACAGACTGTTTAAACTATATATATATATATATATATATATATATGTATGTGTGTGTGTGTGTCTATCGTATATACAAAGACAAACACGCACACACGCACGCACACAGACTGACGACAGCAAGGTTTCTTTCCTCATCTTTTGATCGTCATTCTTGTACTCTCCTCTCGGTTTCTCCACCCTCCTATCCGTCCGTAATCCGTCTGTACTTCCGTCCGTCCGTCTGTCCTTCCGTCCGTCCGTCCGTCTGTCCGTCTTCTGTCCATCCGTTCTTTCATCCTTCCGTCCTTCCATCCATCCGTACCACCGTCCGTCCGTCCGTCCATCCATCCGTCTGTTCGTCCATCCGTCCATCCATCCGTTCGTCCGTCCGTTCGTCCGTCCATTCGTCCGTCCATTCGTCCGTCCATCCGTCCGTCCGTCCGTCCTTCCGTTCGTCCATCCGTCATTTTCGTCCGTCCGTTCGTTCGTCTTCCGTCCGTCCGTCCATCTGTTCATCCTTTCTTCTGTCCGTCCAGTCCGTCCGTCCGTCCGTCCATCCGTCCGTCCGTCCTTCTGTCCGTCCGTCTGTCCTTCCGTCCGTCCGTCTCATTCCGTATGTCCGTCCGTCTGTCCGTTCGTCTGTCCGTCTCTTCTGTTCATTCATTCATCTGTCCGTCCATCCATCCGTTCGTCTGTTCGTCTGTCTGTCTGTTCGTTCGTCCATCTGTCTGTCTGTCTGTCTGATCCGTTCATCTGTCTGTCTGTTCTCTTCTGTCTGTCTGTCCTGTCGTGTCTGTTCGTCTGTCTGTCTTCTGTCTGTCTTCTGTTCTGATCTTTCCATCCTTCTGTCCGTCCTTCTGTCCAGATCAGATCATCTAGTTCGTCACATCTGTCATCCATCTGTCTGTTCTTCTGTCTATCATGTCTGTTCATCCGTCCTTCCGATCCTTTCGTCCTCCATCCATCCAGGTCCGTCCGTCTGTCCGTCCGTCCGTCCGTTCTTCCGTCCATCCGTCCGTCCATCCGTCCTTCCGTCCGTCCATCCGTCCATCCGTCCTTCCATCCATCCGTCCATCCATCCGTCCGTCCGTCCGTCCATCCACTTCCCTATCTCCGGATGACCCCATTTCTTCGAGCGCACAGAACAAGGATCTCGTGTAGACTTATATCGTTCCCTTAGCATTACTATGCGTACAAGTGGCTTGTGTAGCAGCCGCTCATCCACCTATCCTAACCATCCACCGACTACTACACTCCGATCAAATCCTATCTCTCGGACGAACTGACGGACTGACGGACGGACTGACGGGCGGTGTGTACTGCAGGACTGGCGGTGGAGGCTCCCTCGAGCCCCGGCGGTTGAGCGGAGCGGCGTTCCTCGGCCACCGATGCCTTTCGAAGCCTCTGTTGAGCTGTCGGTTGATTCCTCTCCGGAGTCGCTTGCGTAGAACGAACGCTAAGGTACTACTCGACGGATATTGTTTTACTCGCCGGCGATATTCTAATCTGCTGAGTAAGGGTCTACATCTGTTTTGCTAGTTAATACTTTTCAATTACGGTTAAAGGAACAACAGTATTAATTGTAGTTTGTCGGTAGAACGTAGCATTAGTAGTAATATTAGTAGTACGTGTTGTAGAAGATAATAATATTATTATAGTAGCACATAATATTATATGTAATGTAACGTAAATCGTCAAAAATGTCCCACACAAGCAACGCCAGGGAGATCAGCTTAGATAACGGCGCTATATCAAGCCAAGTCCGCAATAGCCAGGCTTCTCTGTTCGTTCCGGTGCCAGGCCAAAATCAGAGGGGTCAAGCCGATGAGACAACATGGTGCCACGGTGGTAATTAAAATCGGAGATGATGGTGGTCGTGTGGTACCGCAGGAGTACAAGAAGGATATGATAGCTCGAAGAGTTCGGTTTTATAGTATTGTAGTAATAATTATTAGCTGTAGCAGTTGCTGTAGTAGTAGTATCAAATGATTGAAATAAATAATACTGTTACTTAAAATCTGATTGTTTATATATTCCATTGCCAAAAAGACCTGAGATTGATTGATTGATGATTGATTGATTGTCGCCTTGATTGACATTGATTGATTGCATGATTGATTGATTAATTGATGATTAATTGATTTATT
>JACEVL010001419.1:0-32299 GCA_020284085.1 Aporrectodea caliginosa
CCGTAAATAATTTTATTGACCTTGACATACCGTAAATGCAAACCACAGCAGACGTGAAATCATTATAATTTATATTTCTTTGGTCACCAATACAATAGTCCGCTCTATGCTGTTGTTTGCATGTTGAGTGTTTTGAATATTTTCATTTTTTATCAGATAAAAGGTGTTGTCAGCAATTGCGACATTGTCACCACAGTCAATGCAAACTGAGAGAATTGTATCACATCACAACTTGGCTGTGGACGATCACAGAAGTAGCATGAACTCTGACACAATCAATGCACGACTTAACATTGCCTTGAATGGAGTGGGAACTGCTCACTACGGTCCAAGAATGGCCATTGTACATTTTCTTTCTGCCCGGAATCGAAGAGAGCGTGAACCCAATTTAGACATTTACTCAAGAAGAGATTTCGCTCATAAATGTTTCAGAGAAGATGGCCATTTTTTCTAGTTTCCTTAACATTCATCTTATTTCAGTAATCAGTGTTACCCTATTTCGGAATTTGTTTCTTTCCAGTAATTTGACCGCTTGAAAGTTCCACATATTTAAAAAATAATAAAAATATTGTATGTCCTTTTCCAAGTTTTTCTGAGACAGTGCTTTTGACTTAAAATTACGCGCGGAAAGTGCCCTTTTCGAAATATCCCCACCAGTGGAAATTTCTTAAAATATTCCCTGAGTTCTAATGCATCAGTTCTTGGTTTCTGTGTCAGAAATTTGGTTTCCAGAGTAAATTCAAATAAGATATCAATTAAGTTTTAATCTGGGCTAAGCGTTAGACAAAGGACCTCTGTAACGCAGCATGAGGACCAAGCTATTCTATTCGCAAGTGTATAATAGTCTCCACTTCTCTCTCACCGATTATATTGATGAAGAGAAAGCTGATAAACCGATCTGTACAATCCTAGATTGGCTAACTGTTAAGGTATGGGATTTAAAAATTACTTTGTGACATAGGCACTACTTAGGCCTATGCCTGAAATAAATATGATTAGTGCGCAATTTATCATATTTTTCTTTGTTTTATATATTTTACATTTACACAATATCTTTAGAAGGTAAGTTCAGAGGACGAACATAAGTAAGTAAGTAAGTAAGCGATATTATCGATGCAACCCCAAGCAATAGAGTCATGTACTTAATCACCTTATTTATGACGACTCAATTCAGTTAATTTGTTGCATGAATTGCAAACTTAGAGAAGGTCCCACATCAAGGTTATTAGGCTACAGTTCAATTATCTCACAGTTCATCGAATCTTTGATGTTGTCGACGCTTGGTTGATCGTAGAAACGAAGTTCACTGTAGACCTCTGGTTGATGTCGGTCTGTTAGGGTACAGTAAGTTACATTGATGGTTGTTGTCTGGAGATGTTGGCTTCAATGTCAGTCTGTTCTGAAAAACTGAGTTCTGCTGCTGATGACAGTCGGCAGTCCGTGGAGGATGGTTGCACCTGATTCGCTGTCGTATTGCTATTATAGTAGCGAGACTCTTCTCATACAGTGAAGAATTTGTACTCAATTTTAAACCACTCAATAGTAACCTATTGCAAGTAATATTATTCCTTTTAACTTATTTTGTCAACTTTGCGAAAATGCAGGCTTATTAATCAACAATCTGTTAGCAGCAAACAGAAGCTTAACCTATTCACAGGGACTCAGCTAAGGTACGAAGAAATTCATCATGTTTGTTATCATGCGATATGTAGGTCTACTCATATAGCAACCAACTTTTTCACCATCGATGCTCATAAATAGTGACAGAATTAGCTGAGTGGGCATACCAGTGCAAGCTAAACTTAACTGTGGCCAATTATATCAAAGTAACACTGGTAGCCATTGCTTGGTGCCTCAGCAACATTTGAAAATTAGAAAGGACGAAAAATAATTAATTAATACTATAATTATTCTGGGTAGAGCACCTACCTATCTCCAGGAGCTGTTTACTTTGACTTCGGCCTGCTAGGGTCGCCGCTCTCTGCGCTCGGCCTCTAGGAGCGACTTTATGGTTCCGCATGCTCGCTCTGCCACTAGACAGCGTCGGGTTTTCTCGATCGTGGGTCCTTGTCTTTGGAATGGTCTCCTTTCTGACCTGCGTTGTCTTCCGCGAGACTTTTCTGGCTCTTTTAATAAATTACTTAAGACTTTCCTTCTTGACCGGGCCTGGGTCGGGAGCGCCTCTGAGAAGTAGAGAGTGACTTGGGGAATTTCCCCGCGGGGGAACCGCGGTAACCGCGGTAAATCCAGCGGTAATGGAGACAACAATTACGGTAATACCGCGGTACTCTACTACGTGGGTTTGGTGCGCCATCGGTTGAATATATGTTTATTCATGAAGGGATATAAAATTTGTGTTCTGTTTCCGGCAAAAAACGCCTCGGAAACTGAAACCGTGGCTGAGACTATCGTGTTCCCAAATCAATCGGTCAGTAACAACGATGCAATAAACTTTCTGTTTTCGGCGTGTCTGACTGACTGTTATTTTTCTGCATGTCTGTCCATCTATCTCGCTCTGTCTTGGTTTCTTTCTCGCAGTCTTGACCCTATATTATTGTGAAACAAAACGAATTAGCATGTATTAACATGATAAATTGTTCTTGTTGTGTTAACCTAACCCTTTACCGAGTGTTAGAACCGGTCCTTCTACAGATCTGTTTGTCCCTAAATTTGTCCATGGGTAGGTTGGAACTGCATAGCCATAAGTCGAGCATTCAAAACGATCTTCAAATCCAGTGATTCTTAGGCTTCTCGGTTCAACAGAACTGAATTAATATGAATAGTTTTAGTAACCGTGTTTACACGACTTTCTAAATAACAGTGAATTAAAGAAATAGATATAATAATACTCTTCGTTTAATATTTTCAAACTGACAATTATGCAGTATGATAACACATCAGTACGAACAGATGATCACAAGTTATTACAGGAGTCGAATTTAACTGGATACAGCACCCATGCAAGGCCCCATCACCTCCTACTGCTCATTTTACCAACGCGCCATCTCGCGAATGATAGGCTGAGTGGACCTTTGGGAGGGTGGCGGGAAGCGATCCCGCTACCTACTGCTCTTCTCGCCAGTGACGTTACCACCAGTGACGCTGTTCATGTGGCAGCGTCACTGGATATAATACGGAATAATCTAGAATGATTTACAATAAAATCCCAATATAGGCAAGGTAATTAGAGTCTATTATACAAGGCCAATATAAAACAAAATATAGGCTACTGTTGTCAGTATAACAGTGGGTCTTAGTAAAAGTTGCATTCAGTCTACAATAAATAAAACGATGAGGATAAAATCGTTCTACAGAATTTTTCGATACATTTTGCGTAATTAATAATTATATAAAATAATGACTGTTTTCTGTGACATTGACACAATCACTTAAATGAAATAGTTCGACTAAATTCTAAGCGAGAGACTACATTTCCTTCATATCTGGAATATTTATGTAATTGCATCAGTCGGCTGTTTACACAGTCCAAAACGGCATTATAATTCTGAACAATGAAGTGGTTAATGCAGCATTGTGAAGTCTAATGTTGTTTTGATTCACTTTAAGCAATGTCTTTTTATATTCCGTTTATATGAGAAGGGCTAGTCAACTTAGTGAAATGCTATTATTACAGGACTAGCTAGCTCTCGAAATTCACAGATGTCAAGAAGTTATTTCATTCACACGTTATTCAGTTGGCAATGCAGAGGCAAATATTGTGGAGCTGCAAGATTTACAGTTGTGCAACATTAGAATAAATAGTATCTTCAGGGTTTATATTGCCTGGACACAGATCAATTGATTCGAGGTTAGAGTATTCTGGTGGCTCTTGTTCCAATTCAATGTCTCTTTGATTGGCATAATATTCAATGTGATCGCTTGCATTGCTGTACATTTGCATTTGACTGTAAGAGTCCGGCTGCTGAACAGTTGACGGTTTGTCTATAAGTTCAATGTAATTGTCGTCATTTTCTAAGTTCTGGTCAATCCATTGGTTAAGTTGTGATGGCTGATGTACTAGAGGGTCCCTGTGCCGTGGCTGATGATCAACATCTGACGTACGTTGTGTAATTCGTCTTTCCCGAACGGATTTTTCTTTGTGCAAAACAAATGGCGTGCATTATGTAATTAAACTCTACGAAATGCAATCCTTTAGTTATCAATTTGATTTGTCAGAATTCAATGCTGCGTAAGGATTTTAATCGAGACAATTTTAGGAGGTAGTTCAGATCCAGAAAGAATGTTAAATACAGAACAGAGAATTATTGAGATAAGAAGATTAGACTTACAGGCGAAACCGTTTTTATAGAATGGGAGTAGGTCTTTATCGAATAATAAGCACAACCGTAAAAGAATAAACTAAGTGAAAAGCTATGCATAATGTGGCCGCTCCAGCATAATATAAATTTAAAACAATATGTTACTAGCAATGTATTCCAATCACCAATTTTAATTTTGAGAAACCAATTGTTAATAGGTGAACAATAAAAGAATTTCTTCCTTAAAACAACTTTTCGAATGAGATTGACATAGTCCAACTGCGTAATACTTTTCTGATGAGCCTTGATTCCAAGGAATACAGTGACTGCGATGCAGCAGGACACGACGAATCCAACGACCAGCACCGTCACAATTAGAGTTTTCATTTCAAGCGTCGAAGCTGGATGAATCACTAACGCAACACCAATGTTATCATTTAAACTTATATTAAACACGTTCTTTGGTATGATGCCTTTTGCCTATTGTGGCGCTTCGCTCGCCCGGGGAGGACCTAGGTCCGGACGGGGCTTCACCAGTCAGGCCAGGATCGAACTCCAGGGACCTGTTCCCGTCACTAGGCTATAGGTAGGAAGGGAGGTAAACGGCGGGTCAAAAGGAAGGCAACCTCTAATTCATCTAGTTCTCGGTCAGGTTCCAGGATGGAGCCAAGGGGGTCCGTGACCCTCGGTTGGAGGGTAACCATCGACTGATTTGATAGCTGTGGGTTTCGTTATGGGTCTCCCCTAAATAGTGAATCATTTATGCTGCTTGTTGTTGTTAGGTATTTCCTATCCAGACCTCCAGGGGCTTCGAACTTCGAACTCGGTGAACGAATCACGGTCATCACCCTCCTCTTCCTCTTGTACCTTACCTTACTCCCTTCAGAAACTATCGCAGGGAATAGTTTATCAAATTTTGTTAGGAACGCTTTGGTCAATTTCGGATCGGAATGCATCAATTGAAGGCATCGGTCTAAATCAGACTCCATTGTATTGTGTAACAGTTTGACAATTAACTGCAATTGATTACAGAAATAAAATGAACTAAAAGAGTTTGAACTGAACTAATTGTGTTTTGTATTCTTTCTTACACTTCGAAAGAATTGATTTAAGTAATTAAGGCAAATATGAAAATTATTAGTTCTGAGCCGTGACCGATTGACCTAGTTCCATCACTTAATTAAGCTAGACTTAATCTAACCATTTAATCCACACAGTTCTTCCCTTTAACTACTTACTTTTAATTTCTAAGGCTAGGAGCCAACCAAAGGGGACGCTAATTTAACCTTAATTCTCCAAATTACCAGGTTATTCTCACTTAATCACTTCTTTTCTACCAATTTCTATTCCAGTCAAAATGGCCGCCGGACGCTCTTCAGCGTTACCATTAACTACGCTAATTAGGTCGGTCGTTATTTTCGCTAATTTCCTCAATCTAACTATTTCTACTGCACCCGGGGGTTCACGTTTAATTGACCCAGGACAAGATGACTATTTTAACGCTGTTTGTCGGCACAAATCGGGGATATACTTATCCTGCGGGCCACACAACTAAATTTCATTTAACCGCCTTGCTCGACATTTTGTACAACAACTCTTCTGACGTCACTTCCTTCCGGTCCTCTATTAAACTTTTGTAGCGCTATTCGATTTCGCCACACTGTGTCATATTAAGTCTACGTAGGGCAGTAAAACTGTGGAGTCGTAAAGGTATGTGGATAAATCTACTCTGCGCTGTGTGGTTGCTTGTAATGCAGACGAGAATAAAACGACGAATGAATGAATGGATTGGAACCGTTATTGTATTTGACAACCTAAATCATATTGCTTGATTGATTGATTAATTGATTGATTAATTGGTTGATTAATTAGTTGATTGATGATTGATTGATGATTGATTGTATTGAATTAAAATATTTAAAAAAATTAAATCAAACTTGATTCTCGCAAACTTGAAAGCGAAATAAATTTTTGCATTTCATCCAGACCTGTCATAGTAAAAGCGATGATTTCCGAAATTTTTTCCATTCGCCAGTCACATAATTTTTAGCTGTACACTGGAAGTGCAGATGCTTGTCTGATATCATAGTTTCATTAATGACAAGCACGGGTCCATTAATTGTTTTCTTCGCTCCAGTTTTATTTCCAATCTGCGTCCATTCGTAGCTTGGAGTGGGATTGCCATCAGCCGAACATATAAGGCTATCGCCAATATCGTAGGTGAGAGTTTTCGGCGCAATTTGTAGGTTCTTTGGTCCATCTGAAAAATTTAAGTTCATTAATAACCGAGAATTATGAGTAAGAAATGAGAAATGTTCGTTGGCTATATGTTGGCCTACATGTAGGTATATGCATGCATGCATGTGTAGGCCCTATATCTGGGTATGTAAATATTTAAACATTTTAGAACTGCTCATAGGCGCTGAAACATGGCTACATGTAGGCCTATTCTATTAATGTGAAGTTTCGCTAGATAATCAAGAATGATCAGTAGAAGATTGTTCCTGAAAGACTCTCAAAATGCACGATAAACCTCGGAGTAGGCCTACCTATGTCGTAATATTATTGCAACTCTTTTTGATGTATTATACAGGTTGCGTGTCTCACCAGCACTCTAAACTTCGAGTTCTTTCATTGTCTGACGGTCGAGATTCACCATATTTAGGCTGACCTATTGGGACTAAATTAGAGGCAAATAAAACATTGTAATCCTAAACTATTCAGCATGGAATAATACATAATATTACTCACATAAGACGTTAATAGTGAAATTCCGAGTGATAACGATTTCACGGGAATTGTTTTGCTGCCTGAAGGTCGTCTTGAAAATGAATACCATGCCATTGTCGCTGGAATTGACTTTCTGTCTCAACGTTGAGTTAATAAGTGCTGAATACCGCTGGTTGCCGATAAGAGTTTGAACCATCTCAGTTTCAACGACGCTTCCATTTCTGAACCATTCAGTAGCAAAATCGACTTCGCCAGCAAGCCAAAGCTTGCACTCTAAAACCATTTGTTGAGTTTCCACCACATTGATAAACTCATGTTGAAGGCAGGACGGTCGAGATTCTGAAGTCATATCAGTTTTGCATACCATATTGCATATAAGTCTATTAACCTGGGGTAAAAGTGTACTTTAGCGAATTTTATTGATAGGGGAGGTAGACGTGCATTTTAGCGTATTTAATTATTTCAATGATTTTCGTGATAACTGTAATGAATCCAGCTTCTATTTAAGCAAGATTCTTTTCATCAATCCCACTCCCATTTAACCTAAAATAATTGTCATCAATCCCACTTCTATAATTTAGCAAGAATTCTTTTCGTCAATCGAACCTGTATCCGACCAATGCTGAAACCCATGCGCATACACGGTTTTTCATCAATCCAGCGTATATTTTAGCAAGAAACTAGTTTCATCAGTCAAACTTTCAATTCGGCAAACAATTATTTTATCAATCCAGCTTCCACTTACGCAGACACATAAGAGAAATAATAAAATACGCTAAAATACTTGACCGGCAGCATCATGAATTAAATACGCTAAATGCACTTTTACCTAACCTGGTAGGTGTTGTTTTCATTTTACCTAGCGTCTCATGAAATATATTTAGGATTTAGCATTTTAGCGTATAACTCAAAGGCAAAAGTAGTTGGGACGATATTCGTCCTAATGGCCTATTGCCACGCTGCCTGAAAATCACCTAGCTCTGTATAATTGCTCATAGGTCTGTAATGGAGTAGGCCTTAGCAAAGGAAGTCTGTTGGCTTAAAAGACGCCCTGTCGTTGTATTGTTGTGGTCGTGCCCAAAATGGACCACATTTACCTTTCGACCTTCTAAACACGATTCCCAGAAATAACTGCAAGTATTCAGTTTTATTAACTTAATAAGCATCAATTTGCAGTTGCTCGCATTTGCCCCGCAGTTCTAAAATTTGACTAAACAGGCTAAATCGTCTAGTTAACTAGACTTTTAAACAGACGTGTAAAAAGCACTTTCATACTCGGAAAAGTTCACACACAAATTAATGCTACTTTCTATAGACAGATTTGTACGCAACTTTTTTCTAAGTCGCACATTTTAGATCTTTACTCTTATTATAACCTAAACACAATCTAATCCTAGTTAATTGTATACCTCATGTATGTATGTATGTATGTATGTATTGTATGTATGTATGTATGTATGTATGTATTGTATGTATATATGTATGTATGTATGCATGGGTCAAGACACAATATAGCGCATTTTAGGTATTTCACAAACTATATCTTGACAGTGATATCTTGAACTTACGAATGACTGCAAGCTCTGCTTCGCTCTCTGATCCACGTGATCCTTCGGAACACTTGTACCTTCCAGCATGATAGAAATTAACGATTTTAATTATCAGATTGTATTTTCCCTGGGTGCCTTCGTTGATTCCGAACGTCGAATTGCCAGCAGAAGTTAAATTTCCACCAACAGAAAGTACGACAGATGCATTTCCATACGCATATGTAACGGACCAGATGAGAGGTTCCGATGAGTCTGTACTGCATTGAAATTCAAATTCACTCTTCCTCAATGAAATTTCATTTTGAGGGACGATTTTGAAAGCAGCCCTCGATCCGTGAAGCGTCAAACCTGTGACACAACACCTTTATTGGTAGCCTATGCTCTAGAATCTAGATTTGGGCATATACTTACTTACTTACTTAATTAATTAATTAATTAATTAATTATATAATTATCAGATTCTTGCGGGGAGAACTGCCTGACTGACGCTTCAAGGCGCAGCGTAATAGCTTTCTTGCGCATGTTTCCTCTCAAACTACCAGATGAACTTAATGACCGTTATCTGTCTTCCTTTCTTAAGCACCTTAGAATGATTTTAATTGATCGTGGTTTCACTTCGATCGGGTCTGAAGTAGGCCTACCTCTTAATATTTTGTAATAAAGAGGAATAGTGCAAATTGCCTTGCGATTTAAATTAGAGCTACAATAATGACAACTTGCAAAGCAATGACATATTATATTTATGTTATAAATAAAAGTAACGTAAGGCGATTTTTTAGTATGCGGTTAAAGAAAAAGTTACCATCACAACCACTTTTCATCAATACTTTCAATTTGAGCGTTCTTAATATCTTTCTCACTCTTGACTTTTGCCTCTTTTGCATCGAGGACTTGCAATATTGCTTGCACATACATATATAGTATGTATGTATGTATGTATTACATACATACATACATACATACATACATACATACATACATACATACATACATACATACATACATACATACATACATACATACATACATACATACATACATACATACATACATACATACATACATACATACATACATACATACATGCATATATATACATACATACATGCATACATACATACATACATACAGACATACATACATGCACACGTCAATGCATTCGTCCATGGGTCTCCTTCATCCCAGCTACACTAGTCTTAGTTGAGAGTATTCAATCCCTCTCAAATTTTCTTTACTCCTGGATGGCATCAAACCGTCCCTCCCTTAACCCTCAGGCTACCGAGTTTTTTTTGTAACACTGGCTACCAAGGGGGGTGGTGGTAACCACCCCCCTGGATTTCGTGTTTGGTTTCACATATCATAACTTGTAATAAGCAATGGATTCAGCATTCATTTCTGAACAGAATGGTATATTTAGTTGTACATTATGTGAATGCACCTCGAAATTACATAACTGTTAACAATGGAGCCCACTTAATTAGCGATAGTTTGTATTATTGCGTACATTTTGTAATTTTTGGATAAACAAATATAAGATTATGTGTGTGTTTAAACTGATCTATGTATCCAAGAACATTTTAAACATAATTTGTAACAATAGCCTACAAACTAGTCCATAGTTTGTTTAGTTGTAGCGAAATCTAAAGGCAACATGAAACAAGACTTTACGTTATTGTTCACGGCAGTCAAATATGTCAGTGGTCCTTGCATTTTTTGCAAGTTACTCCCGTTGTTTTGTGTGAATGCTTCCTGTAAACTGGCTTCTCACTTCATCTTCAGTATCTGTTTCAACCAATATAGCCTAAGTTCTAAATCTGTAGCTGTCGACAAACGTTTATATAGAAATATCGGTTTACGTTGTGATGTTGCATCAGCCATTTTCAGACAGATGACGATTATTATAATTTATTTTGATCACTTCCAATTTTCAAAAGACAAAAAAGTAAGCAAGCGAATGTAGCCCTGCATTCCCTTTACAGAATGGTATATTTGTTTCTCTTACAGGAAGAAAAATTAATACGCTATATTCGAAAAACCAGGGGGGTGGTATCCACCCCTCTGGTACCTCGAGTTTAACTTTTGAACGGCGTGAGATACCACCATGACGTTTACCTCAAAAAGTGCGCAAATGAACCTGCTACAGCTACCTAAAATGTAAAAATTATATTCCATATGAAACAAAAATTATGCAAAAAAAACCTGGGGTGGTAACCACCACCCCTTGGTAGCCCGAGGGTTAATGCCTCCAAAACCAAGTTAATTTGGTTTGGTACCCCAATAGCTTCTGAAGATTCATGCTATTCTTCTCTTGGAAATATTTTTGCGTGGCACTGATAAATTTTTTATATCTAAATTTACATCCGCTTTGCACTTTTATGCATCACCATTAACATAGGTTAACATTTGTTTGAGTTGACTTCAGGATTTAGATTCAAACTGAGCGTCGGAGAAAGGTTAGGGTGGAAGTCTGGCAGAGAAAGATAAAGAGCGCTACGCGTTATGAATCATGCTGTACTCATGGACTGCAATTAAAATTGTGAAACAATAAAGAACGATTTGATTACGGAAACTGCGGACCATTATTATCAGAGGGGTCATCTAAAACAAGTCACCTCCAACGAAGAAGATTTATAGTTTGAATGTCTGGTTGTAAGTTCAATAGTAGCACCACGAAAACGAAATTGCATGTGCTTTAAACGGTTTGTTTCCAGCGCTTGTCTGCGCTTGCTGGCACGTGGTAAATTGCTCGCGAACAGTTGCTAACTAGGTTATTTGGTCGCCAGGTCCTTCTTTGCCAAGATTTGTTTCGAAGGCGCACATAAAAAACAGATATACAGTTATACACTGACGGTAAAGTTAGAGCTATACAAAACATCTATTTCACTATTGACACTCAACGAAGCCGGAAGGCAAAGCATGATGACCAATGACCATGCACCGGGTCAGCATTTTCATGGGCATTAGATGGGACCCATATGGGCTCTATTCGATACCATATTGGAATGTGGATCCTATATGAGCTCCAAGTTAGCACGCTGGCAGGGCAATGTCCTATAAAGCTGCTCACTGGATTCATGCAGTGTTGCAGAGGAATGCAAAGCATTTGAGTCTGTGTGAGAAATGCAGCGTGACACCTTATGCAGAGAGCACGCATCTAACACAAAAACCCTAAAAGTTCTCTGAACTGGAACGCCTTCCTCCATTTAGCACATTTAGCATTGCTGACATTGTTGATGATAATTATTACTCCATTTCTATTGTATTTTTCAATAGCTCTCTCTCTCTCTGTCTGTCTGTCTGTCTGTCTGTCTGTCTCTGTCTCTCTGTCTCTGTCTCTCTATGTCTCTGTCTCTGTCTGTCTGTCTCTCTCGTAAATGTACCTCCCGTCTGACAAAAGCGAGATATTAGTTTTTCCATCCTCAGGAAACTTACCTGGAAGACAGACAGACACAGAGACCGAGAGACAGAGACAGAGAGAGAACTGCCAGAACTATCGCCCCTTTTCGCTCCAATGAAAGTGTCCTGTTCTCCCTTCCTTCCAATATCTACTCTGCTGTTGATAGATCTCAACTTTCTTCAATATTTCTGCCGTCTTTGACATGGTAGGCCATGACATATTATTATTGCAAAGTTGCAAATTTTCGAAACTGAGTTTGACATTGCACATGATTAGGACGGGAGTGCTGAAATAATTTGTTATAACCGCAAGCTTCTATCACAAGCCAACTAAGCAACTCGTTTTCTTAGAAACTGGGTTTGTTTTAATTCCTACCGGTTTGAAAAGGTTAATAGGCCTAACACGTGTTAAATTAGCTTGAAGTAATAAAACCGGTCCATAGAAAGTTCTTCATTTCATCCAGTGAATTATTGCCCTTGTTACTAGCACGCATTGCTAAATGCACCTCACTTGATTACTATCTAGCTTCTATTCCCTGATTGGCCTTCCCTTACACTTTCCTGCTCTTTGTTTCTTTAAGCTTAATGACTAGCGTGATTTCCCAAATTCAGTCACTAAATTGGTCTTTATCATAATCCTTATTTTTGTACACCATCACACATCCTTACTCAACTTACCAAAACATCTCCCTATGTTATTTTTAGAAGAAACTGCTCGGTGTTACTTTGTTATAATTCGACTAGTGCTTATTCCATTAGGCATATCCAATCGGACATGTCTACGTGCTCGTTTCTGTTTTTTCACCCTGTTCCCACAATCTCTAAATCTGCATCTCGGTCAAAAACTTACGTGAATCACATATCGCTTGTTTACTGCCTAACACACATTCCTTCATTTCAACCTTTACTATCCTAAATGAACCTCGACGAAAAGGACTCTATGACTCTATGGCGGTTAGGGGTGTCCAGAAAAATGACACATCGCAGAAAACACCCATACTCAAGTTTTTCCCATTATTCTATTCATCTATTGTCTATAAATATTTTTTACAGAATTTTAAAATGTTATCCTGAGGTCCCTCAAAGCCCCCGAACATACCCTACTTAAACTCCCAGAACTGAAGACGCCCAAGCTCGGATCTTGGAACTTGGGTCCATTGTCGATTTACTCTTTGTATAACAAAAAATTAACGAATAGTCCGATTTGGATGAACTTTTTATTACTTGTTTGTCTCGATGAGAGCTATATTCTGATAAAATATAGATACTAAATCCGTGGTCATTCAAGGTCATTTCAAGGTCATAAGAAACGAAATCGAACAAAAATTGAAGAAAAATGATCAGATCTCAGCCAATAATTGTTGAAATTGGTTAATTCTTTCTTGTATTTCTCGTCTGGATAAGGGCTGCCTGTGATAAGAAACAAGGGTACCAAATACAAGACGATCAAAAGTTATTTTAATTACAAAAGGTCAATTTTAGAGTTAAAATCATTGTCTGAAATTGACCTTTTGTCCTTTAAATAACTTTTGAGATCAGACTCTTCGTTAATTTTTTGAATGCTTATCACCCTTCATCCTTCTCACTCCCAAACTTCTTCGCAGAATTCTAAATCACTGCATGAGTTCCTGGTTCCGTCTCCCTCTGAACTAGCAATTATAATCGGCGACTTCACATAGCACACGACTACTTTTGGCTATGCTTCACAAAAGTTTCTACTCTCCATGCAGCCTTCAGCAGTAACGTTTCCTTCCCAACTCATACAATGGACCTTACACTTCCCATAATGGTAAGTCGTGTTCCTCTTACTTCCCTTACTTCTTCATTAATTGCCATCCTTGGAAAGGTTCAGTCCTTCAACCTTCAAATCGGACATCCTCGGTCTCCATATAATTATTTCCAGCACGGCCAGCTAGCGGACGTTCTGCCCAACTAAATCAACTCCTACTGATTCAGAAGTCCTGGACAAGCTCGATTTTGTAGAACTCGGATACAGCGATTTTTCTTGAAAGGATCATCTATTGAGCATTAGGATAACGGCGCTATATAAGTCATTAGCTTGGATTTGATTTTTTAAAGGAAAAGGTTCTATATTATCTTATGCATTTTAATAAAGAAGAATACGAAAAATTACCAATAAAACCATTTAGAGATGGGAGAGAAAAACCGTTTAGCTTATTAGCATCAATAAATCCACTCTGCATAAGTAGAATTATTAAAATGTAAACAAACCTGTAATAACTGCGAAAAACAGAAAATAATCGTAGCTTAATGTCTGCATTGTGGATTCAGTGCAGCAGTGGAAGACATAAGTCCTAGAAAACGCACATCAGCCTTTAATTTCAACCCTTCAATCAGCGGTTCGGCTGTTAGGCTCTGTAGTCTACTAATTGCTGAAGGCTGTTAGGCCAAGGCAATGATGTTTACTTGGCCCGTCTTCCTTGTTCAGTGCAACACATGTAGCATCCGGATAAGCCATAGGTTTCTAGTGTAGCTAGAGCTTGGTTGACAATTGTTCTCTAACCTGGCCTTCCTATAGGCTGCATTTTCAAGGTCGCGCATATTCAATCATGTTTACGCGGAGATAAATAAATAACGCGTGCATAGAAAAACGATTTTGAGCATAACTTTCTTGAAATTCTTAATTTATTTCAATTTAAGAATGAGTAAAACTGAGAAGGGGCGTCGAATTGCGCGTTTAGTAAACGATGCATCAGCGTGTGGACTTAAAAATTAAAATCTAGCACAGCTAATAGACGATTATTTTAACGCCGCCGCCGATAAGACAAGAAACTTTGCAGGCGTTTTTCTCGAAATTGTACTTCGGAGTAGGAAAACATTGTAAAATTCATATCTCTGGAACCCGTGAAGATAGAATAATAATTTTTTCAACATTTTAAACAGAAATTATCTTTTAGCATTTTTATTCCAAAATATGGAAAAACTATTTTTTTGGCCAACAGCCTCCTTTTGCCAGAGCAGGTCACATATTAGCGCCGTTAACTGTTAAGGTGTGTGATTTCAAAATTGCTTGGTGACATCGGTAATACTTAAAATAATCGACATCTTAAGTTCTTTGTTTAATATAGTTTACATTACGCAATATCCTTAAGGCAAGTTGAGTTGATGAAAATGGCAATTTTACCGATGCAACATCATTTTGTAAAGTCCTATACTTCATCTTCTTCCCAAGTCGTGCCTATATCGTTATAATTATGTCCTCCGCTTTTTGGAATCAGTTTATTTGTGACAACTCGATTCAACTAATTTGTTGCATGAGCATGAAAATTATAGAAGATGCTACATAGAGGTTGTTACAGTTCTGTCATATCACAGAACATCGAATTTGTACTTTGCAGTTTCCGTTCCGTTGATGGTTGGTTGATGTAGTCGGCACTTGGTTGATCGTAGAAACACAGTTCACTGTAGACATCTAGCTGATGTCGGTATGTTAAGGCATGATAAGTTACAGTGATGGTTGTTGTCTCTAGATGTTGGTCTCTAATGTCAGTTGAGGACTCAGTCGGTAGTGCGTGGGATGATAGTTGCACCTGATTGATCTTAATGCGCCCGCATTCTTCGCGAAAAGTAAAACAGCATTTCTCTGCTTTAAATTTTAATTCACACATCGCTGATGCAAGGCCAATCCTACGTGTAATGTCCTTTGTATATTGTACATCTTCCGTTATTAATCCTCCCAGGTAGGCCTACTCAAATTCTGTAACTTGCTCCAGCTCATCTCCATTCAATCTCACATTCAGCTCCTTACGTTGTTTTCCGATGGTCACTTTTTGGTAGCCCTTATCATAAGAAAGAATTAGCCGATTTCAAGAAGTATTGACTGATATCTGGCCATTTGTCTCTGTTTTTGGTAGATTTCTTTTTTTCCGACCGAGAAATGACCTTTAATGATCCAGAATTTAGTGTCAATATTTTCCCATAATTATATAGTTCTCGTCGAGGCAAACAGAACAAAGAAACGTTCATGGAAATCGGACTATTCGTTCGTTTTTTGAATAAAACGAGTAGGCCTAAATTGAGAATGGACCCAACTTCCAAGTCCCGAGGCTGTAATTTAAGTAGTCTATGCCGCGAGTTTTTGTGCCTCTATTTCACCAGCATTTGAAGATCAAAGGAGTTGATCGTAGCTTTGTGTTGGCACATTGTGTGCACATCTGAAACGCTTTCTTGAGAAAAACGCTAACTAAATTTTCTACTACTATTTCTATGACAACCTAGTACTCGCCGACATGGCCACACCAGGCTATTATAATACAACTTCGTTCTCGTCTCTAACAAGCAATCACTCGCGTATCAGAATCAGACTTATCCACTGCGCACGTAACAGGTCTAAGTGCTTTAAAAGAATAGATTGAATTTTGTCTATATTGCGTGATATGCATAGGGCCTACCTATAAGCTTAGTTGGCATGGTCTTTTTCTGATCATACTTAATACTAGAATTTTTCTGGTGAACGAGTTTTAAAATAGGCACCAACATATTAAAACGCTTGTTCAATAACAGAAATATTTGTTCACGTAACACCATTATTATATTTTTAATGCGGAATAATCTAGAAAGAGTTACAACCAAATGCCGATTATGCAAAGCAATTATGAAAAGCCGATATAAAACCGAAATGTAGCCTACTGTTCTCAGTATAATAGTGGAAGTTAGTAAGCAAGTTGAAACGATGAGCAACATCTTTCTACAGGATTCATCGATACAATCTGCGAGACTAATATCAAAATCAAATTACTGCTGATTGTTATTTCTTGTTTTCTGAAACACTAACACACACACTGAAATGAAATAATTCATCTGAATTCTAGACGATGGACTAAATTTCCTTCATATCTGGAATATTTATGCTATTGTATCAGTCTGCTGTTTACGCACTGGTAGTCTAACCATTGCAGCATAATAATTCAAAATCTGAAGTCGTAACTAAGTGGTTTATCCAGGATTGAAAAATCTTCGTTGTTTTAAATCATTTCAGCAATGTCTTTTCATATTCCGTTTATCTACATATAATACTAGTGAACTTACTTTATAAATTCTATTATAATAGGAATAGCTAGCCGTAAAAATTCACAGATGTCAAACACGTTTTTTGATTCACACGTTAATCTATTGGCTATTATAGAAGTAGGCTAAATATAGCTAAATAAATGAAGCATCAAAATCTACCGACATTACTCAGTAGAAGAGAACAATTATCGTACAGTTGCATTACAGTAGGAATGAAATAATTCGACTGAATTCTAAGCGAGAGAACAACATTTCCTTCATATCTGGAATATTTATGTAATTGCACCAGTCGGCTGATTGCACAGTCCAAAACGGCATTATACATGTAATTCTAAACCTAAAGTCACAATTAAGTGGTTAATGCAGCTTTGCGAAATCTATGTTGTTTTAAATGAATGTCTTTTCATATTCCGTTTATATGCGCAGGACGAGTCAACTTCGTGAAATAATACTATTACAGGACTAGCTAGCTCTCGAAATTCACAGATGTCAAACAAGTTATTTCATTCACACGTTTTTCCGTTGGCTATGCAGAAGCAAATATTGTGGACAATCAAACTCTACAGTTGTCTTACAGTAAAATAAATTGCTTCTTCCGGGTTTGGATTGATTGGAGATAGACCACTTGAATCAAGGTTATAGTATTCTGGTGACTGTTGTTCCCGTTCAATGTCTCTGTTGTTAACATAATATTCAGCATGAGTACCCGCGTTGCCATAAATGTGTAATTGACTGTAAGTTTCCTGTTGACGAATAGTCGATGGTCTGTCTATTAGTTCAGCATAGTTGTTATCATTCTCTAAGGGCTGTCCGATCCTGTGGTCCTGCTGTGACGGCTGATGTTGTCCAATGTTCTCTTGCTTTGGATTATGTTGTGTATCTCGTCTTTCCTTCAATCTTTCACTGGATTCAGATTTCTCTATAATTAAGAACAAAAGAGTTTAGTTTAAACTATGGTCGCATACAAGTTTATTAATTGGCTTTAGCGTTGAATGCTGAGACATGGTTCAGATCCAGAATGAGTGGTCAGCTAAGTGTGGCAGTGTGGCACGGTTGTCGATTGCTTTCGGCACTCGGCCTGTAACGCGTACAGTACAGGTTCGACCCTCGCCCGAGGCAATTACTCTGTGAGGACCTTGAGAAAGTCCGTCGCTCAAAATTGCTCTGCGCCATCGATGTCGTATGGTCCTGTGTACTACCGAACTTTGGAAGGAGGGCAATATCAAACACATTTGTATTGCATGTATTGTATATTTTTGCAAGAGATGAAGTCGAATATTAAGGATACTTATGAATTAGATTTTTAGGGTTGAACAGGCCTACTATTCAATGCAGACATTTATATTTTAAAAATGCTTAGAGACGGTTCAGAATCAGAATGAATGGCAAACATAGAGCAAAGAATTACTCAGATAAGAGAACTTCAGGCTAAATTACTTCTAAAGAGAGAATGTTGAAAAAAATAGGCACACCCTTAGAAATTAAACTTTGTAAGCCTACATTCATGTACAATTGTACATGTTGTTTGCCTGAGTCGGTTGGTAATTAAAAACAATATCCTATTAGTTAACGTACATTATTCCCATCTCTCTTCTGTACTATGTGAACATGACAGCTTTTTAAATTTTAATGGCAGAACAATTACAGAAACATTTATAATAATACAAATTTTCGACTGGGATTGATAAAATCCAAATACTTTTCTGATGAGCCTTGACGCCCAGGACTATTATAGAGAATACGATGCAGCAGGACACGAATGATCCAATAACCAACACCGTCACAACTGAAGTTTCCATTTCAAACGGGGGATCTGGTAAATCAGCAATATAGCGCAAATGTTAAATTATGACCATGAAGCAATGTAATCATACGTGCGATGCGTGTGCGTAATGTATCATACACAGTAATATTATTACAAAGCGCCACTGTGTAATGACCAAGTATCAATCGATGGCGTAAGTCAAATTAAGTGCAAGTAGAACAATGGAAATGTGGCCTTGTGTCAGTACCTGTACGAATGAAAGAGCGAGTGAACGAGAGAGCGAGCGAGCAAGTGAGTGATCGAGTAAGTTCGAGAAACTATTTAACCTAAATCAAGCTTAGTTCTCTAGTTTTGAATTTGTTTAACACTGCACACTGAAACAGGTATGTACAATGTACATTAGGGTGGTTGCATCTCTAATGGAAAATTTTCAACGTCACTTGTTTACTTTCGCCAACCCGGCATTCCGTGCCAATTGGTTTAGAAGTAATGTAGCCCAAAAATTAGCAGAATTGAACAATATCTAGGACTGCCACAACGGCTTTGAAATTTTGACTTTTACAAATAATTTTCGTCATTTCGAGTCAATGTATTTGATTCGCATTTTTGGACCTATGTTTAGTTTTCAACAGAAAAGCTGGATGATTTTACTTAAGCACAACTTAAAAATAATTTCTACAATGTTTATGTTCTCGTTGATTGTTTATTATTTATTTTTATTGGCATTTTAGTGGTATTTGATCCGTGAGTTCCTGAGACCGATAACCACAAATCTATTCGAACAAGCATACACAAAAGGGTGGAGTGGAAAATAAAGGAAAATTAGAAATTCGAAAAGTAATAGCAATCAAAAGTTTCCTAATGGCATGGATCAAACACTGTTCAAAATTAAAAAAAAATATTAATGTCTTCCGCCCCCACCAGAGGGCCAAAGTTACGAGACAAAGGGTTTTTCGAGAAAATTTTAGGTTTTCTTGTAAAATATTCTAATTGAAAACTAATTAATTGCCATTCAATATACCGCTAGAAAGAGCTCTTAAAACTGAATAAAATGATGTGTTAATTTTCAAAATATGCCCACATTTGTAGAAGTTATTAACTTTTTACCATTTCCTCAATAATAATAATAACTCTAATAAATAATTTTAATCACTAATCAGTGTAATAACTAGTAATCAGGCATGCAATAAATGTAATTGTGCTGTAATCTGGACCTACTACAGGCAGTTGAATTTATTCCTGGTTTAAGTGTTCACTTTTCATTTTTGATTACAACTATTATGCTTACTGTTCGAGTGCTCCTATATTTGATAAAGGGTGAAACTTTGATGGTGTTGTGGCAGTCCTAAATATTAAAATTTTTTCATACAACTTTTTGTGTGATGTTTCTGGATGGAATGGAACCGAATGGCACCTTGGCGAACAATAGATTCACACTTTTATTTCTAAGGACCACCCTAATGTACATGTATGCATTTCTACCTTCCACCGTGAAAGTGATTGTGTCCGATATCTGTTTCCTGAATCCAGCCACCGTGTTGTATGCTGTACATCGGAAACTGTGATTCTGATCTGGCCTCTTGTAGTCGTCTATGGTTAGAACGCTTCCATTTATGACTCGGCTTGTTCGCAACTCCG
This sequence comes from Aporrectodea caliginosa, assembly GCA_020284085.1. Taxonomy (NCBI): domain Eukaryota; kingdom Metazoa; phylum Annelida; class Clitellata; order Crassiclitellata; family Lumbricidae; genus Aporrectodea; species Aporrectodea caliginosa. Next base: position 20,370 of record JACEVL010001419.1, read on the forward strand.
TCCATTCGTAGTTAGGGGATGGATTGCCGTAAGCCATGCACTTAAGGTGATCGCCAACCTCATAGACGCTTTTCCTGGGTGCAATTGTTAGATTTGTGAGTATGCCTGACAAATTCATCAAAACATATATGTGCCATAGAGTAATAACAGCTAGAGAAGTTCAGAGTGCGATGACACAGGTACCCTGTAACGATTTCATATTATTTCCATACTCCAGTAGATCGATTACCTCAAAGACGCTTCTCATGGGTGTAATCATTGTAATGGTTACATTTTGTAAGTTTTTCTGACAAATCGATACATAAAATTAGACATGTTATTGAAAAGAAAGGCGAGAGAAGTTCAATGTGCGCTGATAAGGTTTCCTGCAATTACTTGTATCGTATTATGTTTCTTTATATTTCCTCGCAGGAGGAACAACCAGAACTCAAACTACAGATATATGATTCGTACCCGATATAACATTACAACGAATTTTATAATATTCCTAATGAATAGCTAATCTTTTCGAGAGCCACAACTAATATATGTAGCGCTTTAAAAATTCCAAGATAAAGACGTCACAGGTCAACACTCATAACTGGTATAATTCAATTTAATGCAGACCTGTGACAATAAATGCGACACTTTCTGAGCTGCTCTTTATTTCACCGGACAAATTATTTCTAGCTGTGCATTGGAAGCGAAGCTGTTCGTCTGATATCATAGTTTCATCAATGATAAGAACAGATCCATCAATTGTTTTCACCGCTTCCGTATCATTTCCAATCAGCGTCCATTCGTAGTTTGGGGAAGGATTGCCATCAGCCGAACATAGCAGACTATCACCAACCTCGTAGGTCGCAAACGTAGGCTCAATTATCACGTTCTTTGGTCCATCTTAAACATTTTGGTTAACTTAATAAGCAAGAACAATGAGGATAGTTCGTTTAGAACACAATCAGTTATTATACTTCCTTGTGTGGCGCCATTGTCTTAATAAATGAATATATAAGGCGAATTGAATATCGGTATAATGGTGCGCAAGACACCAATCGATGACTGATAAAATGAAGCCATGTTCAAGAATTGCAGATACCTATGTGTACGTGTGCCTATGCATGCATGTGTGTATTTATCAATATGAACAATTGAACATTTATAAAAAATTATAGGGAATTAAAAATTCTTGAACACTCTAAAACATGACTACTTAATGGTTCTAATTATGTGCAGTCAGGAAAGAATGTTCAGCTGAAGGTTGTCTCAGAAGGAGAAAGCAGAGTGTAGCTGAGTTCTTTGTTGTAAGGTAGAGCATTGCATTTCGATTCCATACGCTGCTATTTCAACTCTCTAATATGACGTAAGTTAAAAAAATATGAAACTTCACTTCTCTTCCACTTGCACATAATATTATATGGCCAAATCAGCTATTAAAGAAAAATAATTGTAACCTTTAGTTATTCAGCATTGAATAATACTCACACAATACTGATACAATGAAATTCCGAGTGATAACAATTTCACGCGAATTGTTTCGTTGCCTAAATGTCGTCTTGAAAATGATTTCCGCGCCATTATCGCTGAAATTAACTTCTTGTCTCAACGTTGAAACAAGACTAATTTCCCCAAACATGTACCACTGCCTGTCTATTAGCGTATGAACCAACTCCTTTTCGACGACGCTTCCAGTTTTTGACCATTTTGTAACGGAATCGACTTCGCCATAAAACGAAACCTCACACTTTAAAACCAGATGCTCAGTTTCCACCAAATTGACTATCCCAAATTGACTGCACTGTGCTTCAGAATCTGAAATCATATCAGCTTTGCAAACTATTTTGTATATGAGTCTACTGACCCAGTTTAAGTTATAATTAGGTTCATGAGGATGAAAAGCTGGCACAGATTAGCGTAGGCTACAACTTAAACTCCCACTGATTGGATTGGTTCAAATGACGCTGGCAGGCAGAGTAAAGTTAAGACAAATCGTACCTCGTTAGTAGTTGGATGGGGGATTGTCCTTATAATGGCACTTGGCTTTAAGACCACTTTGACCGTTAATATTAATGAAGAGGACAGACCCTAGGATAAAAGTGTCATGTCGAATAATGATATCCTGTCGTTGGATTGTTATGGCCGTGTCCGCACCGGATTTGTTAACCCTTCAATGACCCTTCGATCTATGCAAAACGCTTAAATGCTTTACAATTTAACTTCTCATAGTAGTAAACAGGGAAGTCATTTGGGAGGGCAGAGCCACCTGCCCCTAAATTTTATGGAAAAATCAACTATTAAATTTTATCTGCATGTCAGTGCATTTAATGAAATGATACATCTTCATCCATCAAAACCTATTATTAAGTGATAATAGACAATAATATATGAAAACATCTTGCAGCACTGGCTTGCAATTTTGCACACGTCGACTAAATACAAAGCATAACAAGCTGGCCCAGTTTCCCCTACCCCTGAAAAAAACCGAAACGACAAAACTTAACAAGCTGGCCAAGTTTCTCCTGAAAAACTGAAATGACGCCTCTGGTAATAACAAGCATGGCTCATAAAAATATAAAAAACAATGTGCCTTCGAACAGCAAATACTGCTTTTGTTGAGTGGTCAGATAAGAATAGTATTTCATGTGCTCGCATTTATCTATTAGTTCGAAAAGCAATATATAGACTCAATTAGGCTAACTCGTCCAAGAAGAAGAAGACGATGAACAGTCCTTTAAGCTATTCCTGGGGCAGCCATGGGTTCATAATGTTAGCGATTCTGTTTCGTAGCCCTGGCGCATCAGGGCGGATCGCCGCGGATGGCCAGTCTCCTCACCGTCTTCGGATCCTTCCAGCGACAGTGTACGGTCAGTGGCTATGAGCTTCAAGTGAAGCCGAAATCTCAAAATAAATTTCTGCCCTGGCGGTTATTTAAACCCTGGTTGACATTCCAGTATGCTAACCACAATAGGACTGTCCAGCACCATCTAACCTCATGTAGCAAACCAGGCATTTAACAAGCGAGTATAAATATGTACCAGATTGTACCTGTGCACTTTATATATCTGTCTATGAGAAGTTCGGCTACAAATTGATACTAAATAATTACAGTTGATAGTGAGGGCGTTGGTTGATGTAAACCAATTTCTTATGGATTATATGCAGAAAACTTTGGCTTATGATGACCGAAAACATTACAGGCGGTGTATAACGCTACTCTGGTCTAAATAGCTTTTTGAAGATACTGAAATTTTAATTGACAGTGATTTCTTGAACTTACCAATAACTGCAAGCTCTGCTTCCACTTCTGTTCCGAACGATCCTTCGAAGCACTTGTATTTTCCAGCATTAAAGAACTCAACGTGTGTTACTATAAGATTGTATTGTCCACGGATGCTTGTGTTGATTCTACACAATATTTCGCCAAGAGGAGTCAAATTTCCAGAAATGTATACGTCGGTCGTCGTTTCATAATACCCAGATGTAAAGGACCAACTGAGAGGTTCCGATGAGTCTGTACTGCACTGAAATTCAGCATCGTTGCCATACAGCACGATTTCATTTTGCGGAACGGTTTTGAAAGCAGCCTCCGATCTTTGAAAAGTCAATCCTGGGAAAAGAAACACGTTTAACTTGGCAGTTTATTGGTATACTTAAGTTTGAGTATATTAAATTTATTACCTTCATGCTGGAAGATTACCGGTCTGAAGTTCCACGGCGCAGCATAGAATGTTTCTGGAATAAGTTGCCTGGTAATATCTGACATCAAACTTCTTAGTATATTTGATTTCTTTGAATGAGCGCATGTTTATCTGTTTGCTAGATCGTGGTTTTCTGTTACTAGGTGTCGGTACTGTCTAAGAAAATTTCTCTTGAAGAGACACCGTACAAATCAATTTTCGATTACGACTACATTCGAATTACTAGCTTGAAACGCATTGAATTGATATTCCTGCCAACGTAAGCTTAGCTGGTCTGTTAGTGCGTGCGTTGTATTTGGGATAAAATGAGTCTTGAAAAATACTGCTTTTATTATAATTACGTTTCTACGTTTAGGGAAACAGTAACCAACGCATCCAATTTTCATCAATACTGTCTATACTAGCGTTCTTGATATTTTCACGCTCGCCTAAAATGTTTGTAGAGCCTTACCATTCGGCTGCATTCGTGCACCATTTGCTCCTCTGGACTGAACTGCGGAGGGGTACATGGTTTTAATGCCGGACTTTCAATCGGAAGGTCGAGGTTTCGAATTCACGCCAGAAATATGTTTCGAGATTTCGGCTCGTCTTGCGACCCTAACAAACTCACCGCCTAAACGAGCATACTGATTTACATTGTCGATGGGAAGATTTCGAGGCGAAGGAGAGACTCACCACCTCCCCTCAGGAGTAAGAAATTAAGGTACTCGTAAATGGAAACACAATAATGCAACATATGAATTTATGACCTTCCTGTCGGAAGAGGGCTGCTATGCTTACAAATACTGTCGATAGCTTGTTACAATTCGCATGGAATCTTCATAATATTAATACAATAATTATTATTAATTTAATTATACTAACCTGTAAACGCAATTAAGACGGGAAGCAAATTGCAAGAAACTACTGCCATCGTGGAATCAATAATTAGGCTATCAAGAAGAAGAAACGAACTTCGTGCATTTATTCGTTTCAGTGTGCTTAACATGAACCACATCGGGTTATTAACTATCTATCTGGCTATAATGTTGTACTATGCGAACCTATCCTCATCGGTGTAATTGGTCCACGGCTTTCGGTTAGTTTTCTTTTATCTTTGCTTGAGTGCTTTCTCTTGCAGCCTTCCACGCTAACTCCTGTTGAACTTTCACTTTGCATTTCAACCTTAGAAGGGAAGCCGACCCAATGTTAGCTTTACCAATTTCCTAACAGTTATGGTTTGTCATTAAGCCCACGCGAGTGATGTAACTGATTTATTAAGGCGCTAGATTAATGCATGTTTGTCAAATATAATACGATTACTGTAATCGTTTCCGTATCGTTAATGCCCATTAGCTGCTGAAGGTCTTATTTCCAGTACTTCATCCGTGTGATTAATAGATTCTTGTTTGAAAGGTAGACGAATAAAAATGTAATCGATTAACAGTAAATTGCGTTGTCTTGTACTACTTTGCTTTTGACAGAACTGCATTGTTTGTAGCCTAATGTACTACGTCGTATTACTTTGAATTGTAGGCCTATTAGTAGAAACTTAAAAGGTAGCAACGTCTACTGAAAAAGAAGGGTTCGTAAATGTATTTGTGCAGAAGAGAACATTTTGTAGGATCAGTTAGGTTATTCATAGCGTGTAATAACTTGATTCTGAAAGAGTAAACCTCACACCTGTTGTAAATGCTGTTGTTCTTCCGTGAAAGGCGCTGCACAGCTTTCTGCCACCTTCTCAGCTGCTGCTGTGAAAATTCTACCTCCCTGTGTGTGTGTGTGTGTGGGGGGGTGAATGTTTGCATCACTCTACATTACTCATACTTTCCAAATCTAAAATATGTTGGAAACATTAATATTATATATAAATTATTAGGCCTGTACATATATTGCAAAGAGATTCGAAAGGTGCCCTTTCCATTGTGCATAATCAGCATCTATTTCTGCATCTATGTTGAAGAAATTGGTTTAAATCTCTTTAGCCTACGTTAGCCTAGGTTTAGATCTTTTAAGAGCTGTACTTTATGCATTACATCTATGTTGATTAAACTCTTGTTCCCGTCGTGCCTTTCTCATTACGTATTCGTCCGTCCTGTATGAAAAGTCTCCAATGGTATTTACGTTCTATTGCATTTGAACGTGACAATAAACAATATCTTAAACTTTTAATTTTAAACTCAGTGGCTCCTTTGTTAGAACACTTATAAAAACCCTCACCCAGTGGAAAATGCTGTCGCAGAGACTGAATGAGAATGAGAGGTAAATCTAGAATAGTTTAGAAATATCAGATCTAATAATTCTGTGAATTATTTTAAAAAGAGTTAAAGTGCTGTAAATGTCTATGGAATGACTATGACCTCATTGGACCCGGAAGATATTTTCTAAGACAAATAGTGTTGCAAACAGTCCAAGCTTGCTCTAAATAGAAGTTATTTGCTGTTGCCTATTAAGGTACTTAAACTGCCCTAACATTGATAATGTCATGCATTTCCTATAATTAGTGCAATTACAATTACTTCGTTTGTGCTGAAGTAAAACTACATTATTTTGTTCAAATAAAGTCATAAACGTTTGTATGGATCAGGTCAACACTCATAACTGGTATAATTCAATTTAATGCAGACCTGTGACAATAAATGCGACACTTTCTGAGCTGCTCTTTATTTCACCGGACAAATTATTTCTAGCTGTGCATTGGAAGCGAAGCTGTTCGTCTGATATCATAGTTTCATCAATGATAAGAACAGATCCATCAATTGTTTTCACCGCTTCCGTATCATTTCCAATCAGCGTCCATTCGTAGTTTGGGGAAGGATTGCCATCAGCCGAACATAGCAGACTATCACCAACCTCGTAGGTCGCAAACGTAGGCTCAATTATCACGTTCTTTGGTCCATCTTAAACATTTTGGTTAACTTAATAAGCAAGAACAATGAGGATAGTTCGTTTAGAACACAATCAGTTATTATACTTCCTTGTGTGGCGCCATTGTCTTAATAAATGAATATAAGGCGAATTGAATATCGGTATAATGGTGCGCAAGACACCAATCGATGACTGATAAAATGAAGCCATGTTCAAGAATTGCAGATACCTATGTGTACGTGTGCCTATGCATGCATGTGTGTATTTATCAATATGAACAATTGAACATTTATAAAAAATTATAGGGAATTAAAAATTCTTGAACACTCTAAAACATGACTACTTAATGGTTCTAATTATGTGCAGTCAGGAAAGAATGTTCAGCTGAAGGTTGTCTCAGAAGGAGAAAGCAGAGTGTAGCTGAGTTCTTTGTTGTAAGGTAGAGCATTGCATTTCGATTCCATACGCTGCTATTTCAACTCTCTAATATGACGTAAGTTAAAAAAATATGAAACTTCACTTCTCTTCCACTTGCATAATATTATATGGCCAAATCAGCTATTAAAGAAAAATAATTGTAACCTTTAGTTATTCAGCATTGAATAATACTCACACAATACTGATACAATGAAATTCCGAGTGATAACAATTTCACGCGAATTGTTTCGTTGCCTAAATGTCGTCTTGAAAATGATTTCCGCGCCATTATCGCTGAAATTAACTTCTTGTCTCAACGTTGAAACAAGACTAATTTCCCCAAACATGTACCACTGCCTGTCTATTAGCGTATGAACCAACTCCTTTTCGACGACGCTTCCAGTTTTTGACCATTTTGTAACGGAATCGACTTCGCCATAAAACGAAACCTCACACTTTAAAACCAGATGCTCAGTTTCCACCAAATTGACTATCCCAAATTGACTGCACTGTGCTTCAGAATCTGAAATCATATCAGCTTTGCAAACTATTTTGTATATGAGTCTACTGACCCAGTTTAAGTTATAATTAGGTTCATGAGGATGAAAAGCTGGCACAGATTAGCGTAGGCTACAACTTAAACTCCCACTGATTGGATTGGTTCAAATGACGCTGGCAGGCAGAGTAAAGTTAAGACAAATCGTACCTCGTTAGTAGTTGGATGGGGGATTGTCCTTATAATGGCACTTGGCTTTAAGACCACTTTGACCGTTAATATTAATGAAGAGGACAGACCCTAGGATAAAAGTGTCATGTCGAATAATGATATCCTGTCGTTGGATTGTTATGGCCGTGTCCGCACCGGATTTGTTAACCCTTCAATGACCCTTCGATCTATGCAAAACGCTTAAATGCTTTACAATTTAACTTCTCATAGTAGTAAACAGGGAAGTCATTTGGGAGGGCAGAGCCACCTGCCCCTAAATTTTATGGAAAAATCAACTATTAAATTTTATCTGCATGTCAGTGCATTTAATGAAATGATACATCTTCATCCATCAAAACCTATTATTAAGTGATAATAGACAATAATATATGAAAACATCTTGCAGCACTGGCTTGCAATTTTGCACACGTCGACTAAATACAAAGCATAACAAGCTGGCCCAGTTTCCCCTACCCCTGAAAAAAACCGAAACGACAAAACTTAACAAGCTGGCCAAGTTTCTCCTGAAAAACTGAAATGACGCCTCTGGTAATAACAAGCATGGCTCATAAAAATATAAAAAACAATGTGCCTTCGAACAGCAAATACTGCTTTTGTTGAGTGGTCAGATAAGAATAGTATTTCATGTGCTCGCATTTATCTATTAGTTCGAAAAGCAATATATAGACTCAATTAGGCTAACTCGTCCAAGAAGAAGAAGACGATGAACAGTCCTTTAAGCTATTCCTGGGGCAGCCATGGGTTCATAATGTTAGCGATTCTGTTTCGTAGCCCTGGCGCATCAGGGCGGATCGCCGCGGATGGCCAGTCTCCTCACCGTCTTCGGATCCTTCCAGCGACAGTGTACGGTCAGTGGCTATGAGCTTCAAGTGAAGCCGAAATCTCAAAATAAATTTCTGCCCTGGCGGTTATTTAAACCCTGGTTGACATTCCAGTATGCTAACCACAATAGGACTGTCCAGCACCATCTAACCTCATGTAGCAAACCAGGCATTTAACAAGCGAGTATAAATATGTACCAGATTGTACCTGTGCACTTTATATATCTGTCTATGAGAAGTTCGGCTACAAATTGATACTAAATAATTACAGTTGATAGTGAGGGCGTTGGTTGATGTAAACCAATTTCTTATGGATTATATGCAGAAAACTTTGGCTTATGATGACCGAAAACATTACAGGCGGTGTATAACGCTACTCTGGTCTAAATAGCTTTTTGAAGATACTGAAATTTTAATTGACAGTGATTTCTTGAACTTACCAATAACTGCAAGCTCTGCTTCCACTTCTGTTCCGAACGATCCTTCGAAGCACTTGTATTTTCCAGCATTAAAGAACTCAACGTGTGTTACTATAAGATTGTATTGTCCACGGATGCTTGTGTTGATTCTACACAATATTTCGCCAAGAGGAGTCAAATTTCCAGAAATGTATACGTCGGTCGTCGTTTCATAATACCCAGATGTAAAGGACCAACTGAGAGGTTCCGATGAGTCTGTACTGCACTGAAATTCAGCATCGTTGCCATACAGCACGATTTCATTTTGCGGAACGGTTTTGAAAGCAGCCTCCGATCTTTGAAAAGTCAATCCTGGGAAAAGAAACACGTTTAACTTGGCAGTTTATTGGTATACTTAAGTTTGAGTATATTAAATTTATTACCTTCATGCTGGAAGATTACCGGTCTGAAGTTCCACGGCGCAGCATAGAATGTTTCTGGAATAAGTTGCCTGGTAATATCTGACATCAAACTTCTTAGTATATTTGATTTCTTTGAATGAGCGCATGTTTATCTGTTTGCTAGATCGTGGTTTTCTGTTACTAGGTGTCGGTACTGTCTAAGAAAATTTCTCTTGAAGAGACACCGTACAAATCAATTTTCGATTACGACTACATTCGAATTACTAGCTTGAAACGCATTGAATTGATATTCCTGCCAACGTAAGCTTAGCTGGTCTGTTAGTGCGTGCGTTGTATTTGGGATAAAATGAGTCTTGAAAAATACTGCTTTTATTATAATTACGTTTCTACGTTTAGGGAAACAGTAACCAACGCATCCAATTTTCATCAATACTGTCTATACTAGCGTTCTTGATATTTTCACGCTCGCCTAAAATGTTTGTAGAGCCTTACCATTCGGCTGCATTCGTGCACCATTTGCTCCTCTGGACTGAACTGCGGAGGGGTACATGGTTTTAATGCCGGACTTTCAATCGGAAGGTCGAGGTTTCGAATTCACGCCAGAAATATGTTTCGAGATTTCGGCTCGTCTTGCGACCCTAACAAACTCACCGCCTAAACGAGCATACTGATTTACATTGTCGATGGGAAGATTTCGAGGCGAAGGAGAGACTCACCACCTCCCCTCAGGAGTAAGAAATTAAGGTACTCGTAAATGGAAACACAATAATGCAACATATGAATTTATGACCTTCCTGTCGGAAGAGGGCTGCTATGCTTACAAATACTGTCGATAGCTTGTTACAATTCGCATGGAATCTTCATAATATTAATACAATAATTATTATTGTTTGTTACTTCTTAACCTGTAAACGCAATTAAGACGGGAAGCAAATTGCAAGAAACTACTGCCATCGTGGAATCAATAATTAGGCTATCAAGAAGAAGAAACGAACTTCGTGCATTTATTCGTTTCAGTGTGCTTAACATGAACCACATCGGGTTATTAACTATCTATCTGGCTATAATGTTGTACTATGCGAACCTATCCTCATCGGTGTAATTGGTCCACGGCTTTCGGTTAGTTTTCTTTTATCTTTGCTTGAGTGCTTTCTCTTGCAGCCTTCCACGCTAACTCCTGTTGAACTTTCACTTTGCATTTCAACCTTAGAAGGGAAGCCGACCCAATGTTAGCTTTACCAATTTCCTAACAGTTATGGTTTGTCATTAAGCCCACGCGAGTGATGTAACTGATTTATTAAGGCGCTAGATTAATGCATGTTTGTCAAATATAATACGATTACTGTAATCGTTTCCGTATCGTTAATGCCCATTAGCTGCTGAAGGTCTTATTTCCCAGTACTTCATCCGTGTGATTAATAGATTCTTGTTTAAAAGGTGACGAATAAAAATGTAATCGATTAACAGTAAATTGCGTTGTCTTGTACTACTTTGCTTTTGACAGAACGTTGTTTGTACCCTAATGTACTACGTCGTATTACTTTGTTGTAGGCCTATTAGTAGAAATTTAAAAAGGTAGCAACGTCTACTAAAAAAGAAGGGTTCGTAAATGTTTTTGGGCAGAAGAGAAAATTTTGTAGGATCAGTTGGTTATTCATAGCGTGTAATAACTTGATTCTGAAAGAGTAAACCTCACACCTGTTGTAAATGCTGTTGTTCTTCCGTGAAAAGGGGCTGCACAGCTTTCTGCCACCCCCAGCTGCTGCTGAAAAACCCTCCCTGTGTGTGTGTGTGTGGGGGGGGGAAATGTTTGCATCCTCTACATTACTCATACTTTCCAAATCTAAAATATTTGGAAACATTAATATTATATAAATTATTTGGCCTGTACATATATTCAAAGAGATTCGAAAGGTGCCCTTTCCATTGTGCATAATCAGCATCTATTTCTGCATCTATGTTGAAGAAATTGGTTTAAATCTCTTTAGCCTACGTTAGCCTAGGTTTAGATCTTTTAAGAGCTGTACTTTATGCATTACATCTATGTTGATTAAACTCTTGTTCCCGTCGTGCCTTTCTCATTACGTATTCGTCCGTCCTGTATGAAAAGTCTCCAATGGTATTTACGTTCTATTGCATTTGAACGTGACAATAAACAATATCTTAAACTTTTAATTTTAAACTCAGTGGCTCCTTTGTTAGAACACTTATAAAAACCCTCACCCAGTGGAAAATGCTGTCGCAGAGACTGAATGAGAATGAGAGGTAAATCTAGAATAGTTTAGAAATATCAGATCTAATAATTCTGTGAATTATTTTAAAAAGAGTTAAAGTGCTGTAAATGTCTATGGAATGACTATGACCTCATTGGACCCGGAAGATATTTTCTAAGACAAATAGTGTTGCAAACAGTCCAAGCTTGCTCTAAATAGAAGTTATTTGCTGTTGCCTATTAAGGTACTTAAACTGCCCTAACATTGATAATGTCATGCATTTCCTATAATTAGTGCAATTACAATTACTTCGTTTGTGCTGAAGTAAAAAAATTTATTTTTTTCAAATAAAGTCATAAAATTTTTTGGGTGAGAAAATGAAATAAAAGCATTTGTCTGCAGACAAAA
>JACEVL010001420.1:0-32959 GCA_020284085.1 Aporrectodea caliginosa
AAATTCGATGCATTTCTAATGCAAGCACGTTTGATAGCGATGGTGTAAGTGCGCTATATAAGCTAATAAAAGGCAATAAAAGTTTATCTAGCGCTGTTAAAGAAGAATCAGATGGCTGTATAAAATTGGGCGAATAATTGAGAATTATCATCGAATCCGCTTTCATTGGCCAATTAACTTTAAGCCTTAGTTGGCGCAATATAAAATCCTTGTAGGCCTACTTTACTTTCTTTCAGCATATAGGCCTATAATGTAGGTCAAAAAGCTCAAACATGAATATGTATTATGTATGTATGGATGTATGTGTCAATGAATGTTCGGATGCATAATATTATGCATTTATGTAGTCCTATGCATATACGTAGGTATGTATGTATGCATGTATGTATGTATGTATATGTATGTATGTATGCAGTTATGCATGTCTGTATGCGTGCGTGCACATTGTACAAGTATCGTATATACGTATGTACGATCAGTGGCGTCACTAGGGGGTGAGGTGGAGGTATGAGGGATGCGAGCCACACTGGGTGACACCTTCAGAAAGTTCAGAGGGGTGACACCAAAATGACAAAATTACTATCTAAGCAATTTTTGAGCAGAGTTTCAGCACAAATTTATTATTTTTAAATTAACAATAACATAAGAACAGTAAAAATTTCGCAACATTACTTAGCATTCCGTATGGCTGGGAGAAGGTCCATGGTGGTGACACTATGAGTTACCGCACTGGGTGACACTAACGCTAGTGACACCGCTATGTACGATTGTACGTTGTGCATATATATATAAGCTTATATATATAATATATACATAAACATTTATAGTGCGCCTTTATCTGATCTATCAACATCGATGTATCTGACATGCTTTCAAGCTACCACCAAGTTGCGTGCCTGTATGCCTCTCTGTCTCTGTCTAACTCTGTCTATATTTGTCTCATTTTTCCTTCCTCTATCACGACCATCAGATTACTTATCATCGTAGAGACCGTCGGACCCCTAGCGACCGATGACTATAAATTACCTATCGATATATGTGGCTCCGCTGTGATAAATAATCCTCGGGACCGATTAGTATTTCGGTCCAAGTTCGTACGCAAATATACCAACTCGTTGGCAAGGGCATTGGATTTAATCTGAAACGAAACAGTATTTAGTTTTGTATGTCATATCTATACATTGTATACATTGTCCATATATATATATATATATATATATATATATATATGGACAAAGAAGAAAAGAGAGATATGGATAGAGGCGATATATAGACATTATTTTGGAGAGAGATAGTGAGAGAGATGGAGAGAACGAGAGAGAGCAGAGAGAGACAAAATTTATATAGAGACAGAGGGAGAGAGAGACAGAGTGTGTGTGTGTGTGTGAGAGAGAGAGAGAGAGAGAGAGAGAGAGAGAGAGAGAGAGAGAGAGAGAGACAGACAGGCAGACAGACAGACAGACAGACAGACAGAGAGAGACAGAGAGAGAGACAGAGAGAGAGAGAGTGAGAGAGAGAGAGAGAGAGAGAGAAGATGGAGAGATATACATGTAAGTTTGGAGATAGAGACATGAAAGTCGAGCTGTGGAGACTAGAGAGCTATAGAGCTATGGTGGAGATGGAGAGAGGTAGAGAGGGCGAGAGATGGAGAGAGATGGAGAGAAAGATAGAGAAGGAAATGCAGAGAAATATAACACGGTTATGGAGATAAAGGTAGATGAAGGAGATAGTGATAGAGAAGGAGAAAGGAGATAAAGATATAGGAAATAAAGAAAGATTGCGACAGATATAGAAATGGGAGAAAACTAGGAGAGATGGCAAGAAAGAGATGCATGGGGAGAGACAGCGACACAGACACAGACAACGCCAGACATAAAACTCAGTCACAGTCCACAGAGTGTGATAGAGAAACATGATTTATAAGTATTATAACATCTATGCTTCATATCATCAGCCATATAGGCCTACGTGAAGCGACAACGAACCTCTATAAGATGAATACATGTCTTTGTTTACCCTTGTTCAGGGATATGAATAGTTATAATATTATTAATATGCATTTATCACTTGCAGCGCCTTTGAGAGGCGAGGAAAGGCGCTATAGAAATATATTATATGACTATATATCAGTCATCGCTATTCATAACGATATCGTTTTACCACAGGCGTAACTTTGTATTGTGACGACCGAGCAATTTGTATTGTGGTGGCGACCGAGCATCACGTTTCGGTCACCACCATTTTAAAAGTGTTGGTCATGACAGTCACCACGACTTTTTTGCCATGTATTGAAATATGTTTTGCGATATTAGAGCATTTTTAGTTTCGTAGCAAGTTCAAGCAACGGCAATTAATGGCGGGTTTATTCATGTATACTTAACTATGCCCTATAGATGCCTTCACGTTAACTTACTTACTTATTGTTTTAGGATGCACGAATTGGTGTCGTCATCTATTTTGGTGTAGTTGACAAAACTATGAATGTAAATATGTAGACCCTACTTTCTTTATCTAAGGAGACTACTACATTTGTACATAGGAGAAGGGGAGTGAGGGAGAAGGGAAGGAGAGTGAGAGGGACAGGTAAGGAGATGGAGGATGGGTTTGATCGCCAAACACGTTGTGGGGCAAAGTTGTGCTGTTGCACTACTGTATTCCTGCATTTGGTGAATACGCCCCCCCCCGTCGTAATTTTAATTTATGCGAGACAGACTCATTACGTTGCTTCCACTGATTATGTGTGGCATTCATGTTCGTAATCGTAGGGCACCAGCTTATTCACGAGCGCTGTTCCTGCTCATTGTCAAATCTGGTGGTGACAGAGAGAAAGGTCTGTTACTGGATTTACACAATAAGATTCATCGATGCGGTTTGCTGTGTTTTTAAACGTGGCTCAAGGCCACTCATTCTATATTGATCCTGGTGCTGTCTTGTGAATTCAGTCATATGTTCTGCTGCTATTTGATAACAATAGCATTATCATTAACCGTTCTGGGTTTGGTGCAAATTCATGTATGGAACATCCTCGGCTAACAGTCGTCGGATGCCTGTGTATTTGCTTGCGTTGATTCTTTTGACCGGTCTCAATATTCTGGGCTCATAGTTTATTAAACACTGAATTTTGGCCACCGACAATATTTAAAATCAGTCCTTATTCCCAAGATTTATCATTATTCAACCCAAGGCCGTAGCCAGGATTTTGTTTGGGGGGTGTTTACTCGTTCTTGAACAAGCCGAAAAGCAACCAAGTCAACCGTCTATAGGGGGATTGGAGGGGCGCTGTGAGTTCTCAAAGCACTGTAGAGCTGCATTATATATATAAGTTCACATGAGTGCTCTTAGTTCTTACACCGTATATGTTAGTAAATGCAACATTTATATAATACATTATTTAATTTCGGGGGGTGTTTAAACACCCAAAACACCCCCGGTAAATACGGCATTGATTCAACCAGGTCCACTGGTTAATTACCTTTCTCTGGTCATACCTGCAGCTAGAATTGTTCTTAGTGATTGCTCATTTAGACTTTTGAACTCTCCACCTGTGTCTGTTCTCATCAGTCACTTTGGCATTTAGCTTCCAGCTTGAGACTTTACTTTTCTCAAATTCCAATCCACCATGTAATTATAAGCTGCACTGAACTTCTGAATATTGACTTGATTACGGCTAGACTTCTGTGCGCCATCGGGTGTTGTCTAGTGCATTAGACACTGGCGCTATAGAAGTTAAAAATTAATAATAAAATTTAAAATAATATAATTTATATATGTATATATAATAAGTATATATATATATATATATATTTGTAAGCACCATTACGCAGTAATATTCTAAAGAGGTCATTGGTCAGTGTTGTGATGAAAATAGGAAGTAAAATTATATAGAAAATGTATATATAATTATACTCCCAATTATATTATATATATGGACACACATATTATATAGTGTGTATATATTAGATATTTGGACATGACTTGTATTTGTTGAGAATACGCATATACACAAATGTACACACACGCATATATATATTCCTTATAATATGTCAATGGGGTCTAAATTTATATAGAGCATCTTCAGGCGCTCCCGACCCAAACCAAGCGGATATACATATATATATATATATATATATATATGAATATATACATATATATTAGGGTGGTCCAAAAAAATTAAGATTGAAATATTTCAGAGGCATGCTGTTTATTTTGTACATCTGGTACAAGAAACCCACAGTGCAAAATATTAAAAAGATATGACTACATTTACAGGTCGCTCAATGCTGTCAAAGTTTTAGTATACTTACTGCAGTGTAAATACTGCGATTTGGCTGGCCGAGGCGGCAGTCAACGAGCAATGAGCTTGCAATCTATCAGTTTGCCTCTTTATTGTTAGGCATCTGATATTAGTGTTTAAATGACTGTCCACAGTGTCCAGTGTTCAATGCCCATATGAAAACTGCTTGCTTAGTGCCTTCATCGCTCGTCAATGAGTCGTTGAAGGTGCTGATCAAGGCAACTCCTCTTTCTGCCCCATCATTCACGACTTTAAGTTCTTCAGTCTTCCTCCTCCCCTCTTGAAAGCCTTCGTCTTGTTCCAGTTGCTCCAGTTGCTCAGGAGGAAGATCCAAGAGCGTCTCCTTGATTCGAAGAGACTTCAGAAACCTTGGAGATAAGAAAGAAGCAAGATCGCTCAGGCTCGTTGTTATTTCCTCTCAACATTTTTTCTTTAGGAACCCACCTCTTGCGATCCAGCTTCTTCTCCTTCTTCATTTGTGTCATGATCTCTCTTTTCTCATCCATTGACAGTTTTACGCAGAGATGGTGTATGAAAGTAATAAATGCCGCCATGGCGAGCTCATTTACAGCATTGTAGCAGATTAGGCCATCCAGGAGAGCCCGGTCATCACAGCAGCATCACAAGCTCGTGGAGCTTCCACCCAGGTTCTGAAGTAGATCAGGACAATGAAAACAGCTACTTCACGGAGACCAGCTTACTCAATTTATTTGCTCACAAAACATCAGGAGTTTGAGTACGTAGGTGGAATGTTCCAAGCTTTCTGATTGGAGCGTGAAGATCCCTCGTTACAAAATACAGAAAAGGTTGACGCGGTTCTGCATAATCGTCAAGTGGACTCTCTTTCTCCAGACTAGTCTTCATGGACAAGATGGTAGCATATCGCCGCTCCTTGTAGTAATTTATTCTTAGATCCTGGAATGCACGGAAGCCGTCTCTGAGGATGAAGGACAACTGTTCACAGAAACGTTTGAATAGCTGGATATCTGGCCCAGAAGGTGCAACCATTCCACAGCTTTGAAGAGCTATAGCCAAAATATAAGCTCCATTACGTGATGTCTACAGTTTACATGCAAAATGCAACAGAGGTCGAATCAATTCTAACTCGATCAGTGGGCAACATCCAGAATGGAACCCAGTGTTGGAAGCATTGATGTCAATCGAAAGTGCTTCACCATGCTTCTCCAACGTCCATTCTCGAATGAACCGGACATCGGCATTGGCCATGGCAGCTCCAGTACCTGATGGCAGCTTTGGCTGGGCTTGAAATAAATATTGGCAAACGGTCAACCTTTGCACCCTCTCCATTTCCTGTACGGTCGGGTAACAACTTGCCATCCCAGTGTAGAACTGAGGAAGCATCTTTCTCTTTGACTTCGCGGATGAAGGAATTCCTCATAATTATTGACTGTGGAGTGTAAAATCTACATTTCGGTCGGCCACTTTGCAGAATGGCTGTCACTGAGACCAGGAGCAAAACTGCGATGGCCCTATAGCTAGAATCTTCCTTTAGGACACGTTCATACTATGTACCAAAAAAATTTCATGCTTCTATCATTTAATGAGCAATTGTTCCATATTTTGCACCGGACTGCCCCCCTTGCCCCCATTTGATGTCCATGGCTGCAAATCTCGTGTAGATAAGTGTCTAAAATTAGTTCTATTGGAATTATTGCCCCTAAATTTGTATATTTAGACATCAAGATCACAATTGTAAGTGAACTAGACGCTGGAATATTGAAATATCTCTATTTCGGTCGGCCATTTTGAAAAATGGCCCCCATTTTCACAAAAATAATAATTCAGCGTGGCCCAATATCTAGATCTTGTACTAATAATATGTATAATGTCTGTACCAAATTTTATGCTTGTATAAAAAATATGCACAATCACTTCAAATTTCGGAGCTATGGGGCCGTCCATAAAGTACGTCACGCTCCAGGGGAGGGGGTTTAAGAAAGTGTGACAGTTTGTGACAGGGGAGGGGGGTCAGGCCATGTGTGACGTCACAAAATTTATTTTTAAATTTTATTTATAATTTATTTTTTATTTTTTTTAGCAGAATTTCATAGCTTTAACCCTCAGAGGCTAACCTGGGGTGAATTTTTCACCCCACTGTCAGTATTTGCGCTGAATTTTTTTACAGCATTGGAGTTATGCCGTGCGCCTTTGTGTATCTGTTCATAGATGACTTTTGCTTAATTCCATATATTTTGTCTTACTTATTTTGGATGAATGGTCACGTGACTGACGTCATACCGTGGCCATTTTTATTGGTTATTTGTGTGAAAGATGTCTCGACGGTTATCTGCTGCTAAAGCGTTACTTGTGTGTAGATGACTGTAGACTCGATGATTGTGCTGATAGTTGACTTTAGTTAGGTTTCCTAGTTTTGCAGTTTTATGTTGAACTTGGTACAATTACCATTGTTGATCGAACATGGTTTAATTTTATATCACATGCCTCAAATAGTGAGGGGTGAAAAATTCACCCCAGGTTATCCAATGTGTGATTTTTTTATAGGTTAGCCTCTGAGGGTTAAAAATAATTTTCAAAAATGTTCTGAAACATTTTAATTAGTTTTATGTCAAAATAGCATGAAATGCATATCTCCTGAATGTGTTTTCACGATTCCTGTCGCTAGGAGCGCTAGTAATAATGCTGTTGCGAAGCCTTGTTTATGTATTAGCCTTGCTTTCGGAAGTATTATTATTTCTATGTTGAAAGTGTGACGTACTTTGGGGGGGGGGGTCCGAGTTTTGTGACAGTTTTTGACAGGGGGGGTAAAAATGGTCAAAAAATAGCGTGACGTACTTTATGGACGGCCCCTATGCCGCTAGGCCTACACTAGCTTGGACCATTCTCATGTAAAATTTCGATAGTCGTGAGCGACCCCTAAATATTAAATTTTTCACTAAAAATTTCACACAGGTCCTTTTTGGATCAATATGAAGCAATTTATCAACATGCCTCATGAATTCAAAAAGAAAAGTTTTTTACATGTCATTTTGGACCACACTAATATATATATATATAAGGATGGGCTGGTGTGTGATTTCGGCGTTACGCCGGTGCAATACTTATCGATGCGATTTACTTTGACTGATGCATCGATTTATCAAATGTGGAAATGATATTTCATTCGCAAGGTCACGTTTCCTTGAGGAGTGATCCGCAGAAGAGAATTCCCTGAAAGCGCATCCAAACTTAATTTAACCTTTTCTGTTGCCTATGGCACTTGGAGCTCTTCCACTTAATTCGTCGGTTGATAGATAGGAAGAAAAAACCAAAAAACTCGGAGCGAGACAGCCCTTTGGACCGTATATATATATATAGGCTACGAGTTTAGGTCATACGCCACTACCCTACATGTGGTAGTGCCAGTCCCAAGCCTGGAGAAAGGAGGAGGGCGACACTAATCATCGTTATGACACAGTGTCGTTAAACAGCAACCAAGGTCATACGCTACATAGGATCATTGGGATGTGCACGATATGATGTTTGTACGTAGGTGCGTTTGTGCGTTTGTGTTTGAGTGTGTTTGTGGGTGCGAGGCTGGGGTAGGACAAGAGAGAAAAGAGGCAAGAGGGACAAAGTGATATAATGAAATGGAGAAACTGAGAGAAAATTGAAAAACTGAGAGAAAGGACATTAATAAGAGAGTGACAGAAAGAGAGAACGAAAAAGAAGACAGAGTAATACAGAGAAAGTAATAAAGGAGACAAGGGAGAGAAAGAAAAAAAGGAGTAGAGACAGACAGACAGGCAGACAGACAAAGAAGGGGAGAGAAATACAGAGAGAAGAATAGTGCGACAGGAGAGGGAGCAGAAGAGTGTCTAACTGTCTATAGTGAGTGCAAAAAAGGATAAATAGAAAAGGCAATATGGACAGAGTTGTTTCTGTGGCAGTATCCGGAAACACTGCATAATGGAAATGGTATAAATAATTTGCACTCAGCCAACGAACATTTGCCAGGAACGGAGTCTTCTCGTCATTTTCATCTAATCGCATCTAATCAGTTATAATACCAGGCATAAAGCAATGTCCTTGTAGACGATACAGGCGCTTTTAGACACTATACTATGGTCTTCTAGCTAATGACTGTGGTCTACAGCTAGTCCACTCAATAAAACATTGCTTGGACACTCTATGGATTATTATAAAATATTATTATATTAAGCCATGTCTTTGACGCATGGTCAATCTGTGCCCAATCTGTGGACAAGCTTGGGGAGGGAACCTGAAGGAATTCCCTCCCCACAAATTGTTATGGCGCCAGCCCAAATCGCCACAAAGTCAGTTAGTTCGCTTAATGGACTATATAGTTATCGCACTGATTGCCCTATAGTTAGGCCTATAGCCAGCGCCGGATTAGGCCAAGGCTTAGGGCCCACAAGTTCCACAACATTTTTGCGGGCCCCAGAATCCGGAGAAATTAAATCAAATTGTTGTAGCAAATTCTAATTTTGTATTATTGTAAATAATTTAGCGCTTTACCCTGAAACGCTTTTCAGCGATAGTAAGTTTTAGTTAATAGTACTACTTACTCACTGAATACTGACCCTAGTCACAGAAAACACTCTCAGTCTGTACAGGCTTAGCCTATATTTCATTAGAAAAAGCATAGAATATCATGGACTGGTACGTTTAGAACTTTGTCTTCAGATACCCGTATCTAGGTAAATGTCTGCTTTCGGGTTAGGGGTTAGGACCCCGGATGTCTTAACCCAGCTCTTGACTTAAGGCCCCGGAAGTCTTAATCCGGCCCTGGTTACAGCCCATACTGTGAAATAGAGTTAGTCTTCTATATCTCACAGGTCATTTGAGTAGTAAGTAATTATATTATATTCATAACTGAACTATAGAAGCATGTCACACTTACAGGACTGTGGCGTTACCGAAGTTTTGCGTATATAATAAGAATAGTCTATGGTTCGGCAGTGTCGGCACGGCTGTTAGAAAGATTTATCGCCACGTCAGGTGCATATCGGTCAGGTCGTTTTGAGGCCGATTCTCGAGATAGAAGACGAGTTCGGTTTCTCATGGCAAATGAAAGCTTATCGAATGATTGATCACCTCAGATGTTACATCAAGCCGTTCGGAGGGAACCACGGCCATCCAGGGCGATGTAGCTGAATCGCTTGAGTTATAGAAACTCGTTTCATTCGTTCATTCATTACAGAGATTTATATAGCACCCTTTCAAGGCTACTCAGGAGTGCTTCCGACCAGCGCACGGCTGAAAAAACAGTTTTGAGGTTGGAATAGAACGTATCAGAATGGTTTGGCTAGAAGAGGCAGATGAGCCCCAGCTCCTATAAGCTTAGTTAAGATGGATATGTTCTCGAAAGGGAACCACGCTACACTGCCACAAATGAGGACCAACCAGAATCTCACCCAGACAACTCGACTTGAAGTTGGTAGTAAGCAGACGCGGGGCGCCAGACAGAAAATTGTCAGGCTGGTCAGATGAGAAAGTGACAAAGAGGGATGGAAGAGGCAGGACAGTGACTTTCTTCTGTTCAGTGTCTCTCCTTCACTCTGTTTGGTGTGTCCGTCTGTTACTGTGTCTTTCGATCAGAATGTCTGTCCGTCCGTCTATCTGTCTGCCTGTCTGTGTGTCTGTTTGTCTAGCTATATGTCTATCTATCTATCTGTCTGTCTTTCTGTCTGTCTGTCTGTCTGTCTATCCGTCCATCTGGCTGGCTGTCTCTCTGCTTGTCAAGCTGTCTGTCTGTCCGTCGGTTCGTTTATCTGTCTGTCAGCCTATCTGTCTATCCATCTGTCTGTCTGTTTATCGATCTGTCTGTCTATTCGTATGTCTGTCTGTCTATCTATCCGTCTGTCCATATGCCTATCCATCTGTCAGTCTGTCCGTCCGTCTGTTGTCTGTCTAGCTATCTGTCTAGCTATCTGTCTAGCTATCTGTCTAGCTATCTGTATGTCCGTCTGTCTGTCGCCTTTTTTCTTCGTTATGGATCGATTGTTTTCCTCTTTCCGTCACTCGACTTCGGCCAATTGTCAGTCATTCAATCAGTCGGAAGGAAGCATTACCCTCAGATCTGTTGAATACTGTCAGTTCAAATTACCCGACGGTCGATTGACCAACAGCCAACCATAACCTTCTGACACCCGACAGTCAACCCTAATTACCCCCGAGGAAAGAGAAATCCAACAGACAACAACTATGCAGTAATCAAGTACAAAAAGTTAATCCTTATGTTATCATTATTATTATCATCACTATAACCAGGGCCCAGGACAGGGGGCCATCGTGGCCATTTGGCCCCAGGCCTAACTTGATAAAGGGCCGCGGAATTTCGGAATTACGGAGTTATTTATTGAAATGGGGAATTACGGAATTAAGGAGTTATTCATTTAGTTGTAGCGCTATACAAATTCTAATTATTTCGTGACGAAATCGTTGACGAAGAAATTGGCTCGACAAAAGGAAAATTAGTTGTGGCCCTGGGCCTCCAAATCCTGTCCTAGGCCCTGACTATAATTAAAATAATTATTATAATTATTATCGTCATGATTGCTGATGCTGATGCATGCATACTGTTGTGTAGTTGCTGCTTTAAAAAATCTGACAGTCAACCCTAATTACCCCCGAGGAAAGAGAAATCCAACAGACAACAACTATGCAGTAATTGCAGTAAGAAGTTTGGTACTGAGGTCGTATAGTTAGGTCGTACAGGTATATAGTTATTCTTATAGTTATTTAATATTTAGGTCGTATTGTTCGTATAATCTCGAGGTGAAATGACGTTCAAAAAGACCACATCTGTAGCCTACACAGACATGAGAACTCACAACTTGCGTTCTTACTCATCTTCCGATCCCGAAACCAAAGGGAACTGAATGGCAAAATAATGAAGTCTCAAATGGAAAGCTAACCTGGAACGTTTCACATTGCCTTTGAAAGAGTTTGCCTTAGGTATGATTCTGTTGTGGGTTCTGGGGCATAGCGAGTATGGAACAGTTTTCACTGGAGGCAATTATAGCTGGTGTAATACAGGGTTGCTAATGATGGTTGAAAAGAGGTTGGAGTCTGCTTTCTGGAAAAGTTGTTCGGAACTTTGGTGGGATTCTGGAAGATATCTAGATCGGACCAGTCGCCGTATGGTAGCCTGAAGATGCAATATTATATGCACCTAAATTACAATTCCAATTTGACCCACAATACTCACTCCTTTGAACGGCTAATGATGATTAGACCTAATTCAAGAGTGAGGTCTGTTATCGCTGCGAGATAAAGCCAATCGACTAAATGAATTACGCTCATTAATATAGCCTAATTCTATTCTATTCTATTCTATTTACGGACTTATAAAGCGCCTCTCGCAGTACAACCTAATCAGAGGCGCTTCCAGTGCGAAGGCCCCTCGAAAAAAGAAAAGTTTTAAGAGAACGAGCAGAAACAGTGGTGCTCCCAGATAACATCACAGCACGAGTTAAAGCAGGGAGGTCATTCCATAGCAAAGTTAATTACTAATTACTAATTACTAATTACTACTATATTGACCTGATTGCAGCTTGGCTTTGGTGCGTCATCGATGCATTAAACAACGACGCGATAGAAGTTACAAAGTAAAATTACAAGACATAGGCCTAATTTTTCGGTATAATTTGTGAACAAACGTTTTGATCAAAATTGTGCTTAACTTGTATTCTACACTGTGTCCACGATAAAGTAGATCACTAGACTTTGTTAAATATCTTGGTCAATTGTACTATTATAGGTATTAAATTTGGTGCACATGAACTTCAGTCTATTCTATCTATACCCTGCAAATTTTATTACAATTGATGCAACGGTTACGAGGATATACCCTTATGAAATTGGGTGGTTGAGGAACCAAGTTACCAACACGTAAAACGCATAGAATTACGTCATTTTTCTGGCTACCGCAGGGATAGGCTGTTGTTTATAAGCGTCATTTTCGGAAACAATTACACTACGAGACCTGTTTTACGTAACAGTAGTTGGTTGTAAAGAAATGGTTTTCAGTGCAGAGGACAAGATTTTAATCAAGGAGTTGAGAGAGACGAAGGGGTATGGCGTAGGAGACTCATTACAGAATTTCCAATGAAAAATTGGTCCCTAGCTGGTGTCAGCAAGCTGTTAAAAAAGATTGCCACAACCGGATCAGTTGCAAGGAAACCACGAGACGCAAACAAAACCACGGACGCAAACAAATATCAATGCTGTCGGAGAACTGGTGCTGAGTCAGGATGATCAGCCGCGCACGCATCTGTCGATGCGTTTTACGTGTTGGTAACTTGGTTCCTGAACCACCCAATTTCATAAGGGTATATCCTCGTAACCGTTGCATCAATTGTAATAAAATTTGCAGGGTTTAGATAGAATAGACTGAAGTTCATGTGCACCAAATTTAGTACCTATAGTACTACAATTGACCAAGATATTTTACAAAGTCTAGTGATCTACTTTATAGCCCGATAGCGCATTGGATAACACACTGGCATAGAGAGCGAGAGGTTCCGAGTTCGAGATCCCTAGGGCGGACATGCTTTGTAGGCTGCTATTAGCGCCATGTATTGCAGGATGTCTGTTCTGTTGGTAGTTAAGATTTATGTCTTCTGTCATTTGTTGTTTCAATTGCACAACATGTAGGGCCTAAATGTACAGCGCAGTGCGTTTGTCAGGCGCTTCAATAAAGAAAAGACTATTATTATTATTATTATTATTATTATTATTATTATTATTATTATTATTATTATTATTATTATTATTATTATTATTATTATTATTATTATTATTATTATTATTATTATTATTATTATTATTATTATTATCATTAAAAAGTGTTGACACCATGATTTGTTGCTTATTTTTAGGCCTAATTGTTATTCCACAGTTTGACGACGTCTTATGACTACAATGACCGCCGACGTCTTTAACGGTATTGATTGTCTTTTAGTTCATTAGTAGGAGTTTCTTCCATCAATTTTCGTTTTTTCACACATCATTTGATACATGTCTGGCTGAAGGTTGTTTGAGATGACGATATTGAACGCAGTGTCTTTATGCTGATGTCGTATTTTTACTCGGATACGAATATTTTGGATAATGCATACATGTGATAATTTTTCGTTTTCCTTTCTGTCTTTCAGAAATAGTTTTCCTTGTTCAGTTGTTTTGATTTGCTGTCAAGTTCGTACAAACAAATTATTATTAGCTGTCTTTATGCCTTTTACTTAGGCTTAAATGAAAAACTGACAAAATTTATAGGGTACGTGCAAATGTTTTAAAGGTGTCTAAATACTCCGCCGAGCTTTCTATTTAAAGTCAGTACAGTGATTCACACAGTTCCTATGCTACAGTGACAGCTGTAGGACTAATCAAAAATAGTTTCTATCGACGTCAACGGCCATTGATGCCTTAAAATGTCATATAGGCTACCGTGGAATCCAATACAGTACAGCAGCTTTCATTAATATTTTGGGCATCCAACTCTTTCATCGCTGTAAGCTGTAGCAATCGTATTCGTAACTGAAAAATCTACAATTATCTCGTGCAGCATAAGATCGAAAACAACAGTAAAAGCGGCTATAATAGGCTTTAGATATAAAAACAAATGCTGTTCTTAGACACCTTAAAAGCGCATGGTCATGACGGTATATGTGTTCGATCGCTAACTTAAGTTACAATTCCGTTCCCTTGTCTTTTTACGTCAACGGCCATTATAGCAGCCATAAGATGTCGTTGAACTCTTGGAATAATGGCAGACATGTTCGAAAGCATCGGTCTTGAATGTGGAAGTGCTGATCGTTTATCGAAGTACAAAATACAGCAAAATGGCGCGAAAATTAAAACAGACAAGAAATAAAGATTGACGGCCAAACTCAGAAGGGTGTCTCTGCATGTAAGAGCCGATCAAAACCAGTAACAGCAAAGAATAGATGAACTCGTTTGAAAACGAAAATTTACAAATTACTAACATCAGAGATTCTGTGAAGTTCTGTGTTGTGTTGCATATTTATAATAAAATAATAATAAATTATTGATGCCTTAAATAAGTTTATTCCAAAATTTTCTAATTGACTTTAATTATCCATTATCACTCATGTAAGCATTTCTGCATTTTTGTCAGATTGTTTTTCTCAATAAACGAATATATATATATATTATAATGATTTTTGCTGAGGACATGAACAGCCAATGATGCTATTATAAGATGCCGTTAACTCTGGATCCATCCAAACACCAATGGTAATAAGTTCTGAGTCTTTCAACTCTTGGTAACCTCAGAATTAGAGTGATTCTCGGTCAATAAATATCGTATGATAAATTAAAGTCGATATTAAAGTCACACGATGTCGTTAAACACTTTTAAACTGATCTCCTTAGACACCTTTAAAACGTCTGCCGTAGATGCTATATATTCGTGAACATGGCAAAAGACGGTATGTAGATTTTCACAGATATTATGATAGGATTTGGTGTTTTCACTAAAGCGCTCACCAAACAAATCAAGTAGCAGAAGGTGCTCGGAGAAATACCAGAGATAACGACTGAATGCCTCCACTGTTCTTAACTTCGCTACTGCCCATACAATAGCAGTGCCAGTCCCAAGCCTTGAAAAAGGAGGAGGGCGACGCTAATCGTCTTTGTCATGACACAGTGTCGTTAAACAGCAACTAACCAAACCAAGACGCTATATAAGCCTACTGAAGCCCAAATTGTAAGACATTTACCGATGTGATGTCTATTTGCTGTAAAATCTTAATAAGCAAAACAGATTTGAATTATGGTATATCTGAAAGGATATAAGCAAATATGTCTGTAGGCTAAATGTAAATTAATTTGGTGAAAACATTAAATGTGTCCGAGTTAAATAATCAGGCATCTAATAATTATTGTTCAAACTGAAGTTGCAGATAGATCAGTTTCAAGGCAAGAGGTAAGTTGGACAAAAGATGCCATCTTGCTACCAATTCGGGTGGAAGGTGCTCAGCGCTCGTGAATAAGCTGGTGCCCTGCGCTAAACTTTCGAGTGGCGCTTTAGAAGTTTGGAGTTTACGATTACAACAGTGCAAGGACTATTCCAAATAGTGACCAATATAGAAATAGTCGTGCCAGTCTCTCTTTAACAGAGGAACAGAGCGAGCGCCAGAGGTAGGTACTATTGCGAATAGAACTTTACAGGTTAAAGTTGGAGCCTCACTATCTGATAAATTTATATTAGAAACCGGAACACCGCCGAGTAAAATACGAAAGCAACATAAGGACATAAAAATTAGCAACGGAAAATTTTCCAAGAAAAGAGAACCTCTTTAAAATGCCATATATAAAATACCACAATTATCAATAATATAATAGAACAGATATGTCAGTGTGTCGGCGGCGTAACGCTGTTTTCTCACTGCGTCATTCGCAAGATGGTGGGGAGGGGAGGGATTTGGGAGGGGAAGTGGGATGGGAAGTTGGATGGAAGGAGTAGGGAGGGAGGAGGGAACGAGAGAGGGAATAACACTCATTTCATTGCAGTAGATGACGCTCCTATCGTATACTTTATAACGGTTATATATTTTAACCGTCTTAGGACGGGCAAACCTCTAGTATAAAATGCAATATATATACACAAATATGCATCTATATATTTATATTACACATATATATATGAATGGTTTGTCATGTGTATATGTATAGTAGGTTTCCCTTAAATTCTTCTGATCTTGGCCAAGATAATGAACTTATATATATAAATATATATATATATTACTATTTATTATGACTATCATCGTCGTCGTCATCACCATAATTACCGCTACTATAGACTTGTTTTGTATCGTTTCCAGGGTATGGTCACATAGCGCCGAAGACGGACTTGGGCAAAGTGGTGACGATCCTGTACGCCATCTTCGGCATTCCTCTCACTCTCTTTACGATCACGAACCTCGGAAGCATCATGGCCACCGCCTTCCGCTTCCTCTACCGATACATCTGCTGCGGTCTCTGCTGCACCTGCTGCCCCGACGGCGGCCACAGAGGGGGGCGCCGGGGGCGACACGGGCGGCGACGACGACGCAAGAGTCGGCGCAGGTGTCCGTCGACGACGACGACTAGTATGATAACGACTACGACGACGACGACGTCGATGATGATGCTCGGCGTCGAGTCGGATGTTGCTCAGCTGACGACGTCGGACTTGAGCTCCGATGGGGACGGGGGGTCGCGACAGGAGGACGTGGAAGCGGGGAGGGCGCGGAGAGGGAGGGGCAGGACGAGGCTTACGGAGGAGGATGCTAGTGGTGCTGAGACTGACTTCGAGGGGTCGAGGTCTGTAAGACGGTTGATGCGGCAGATACTCCACGCCCCGAACGACATCAATAAAGTGAGCGTTCCGATCTACGTCAGCCTGCTGCTGATGTTGGGGTACATCGCCCTCGGGACCCTCGTCTTCCGTCTCAGCGAGGACTGGGATCCCCTCATCTGTCTCTACTTCTGCTTCATCACCCTCTCGACGATCGGGTTCGGGGACTACGTGCCTGGGACCCTCGATAAGCTCGGATCGGAGGAGAAGATGGTCCTCTGTGCCCTCTACCTCGTCTTTGGACTAGCGCTCATCGCGATGTGCTTCGATCTGATCCAGGAGGAAGCGAAGAATAAGCTGAGGCGCCTCGGACAGCGACTTGGATTGCTCAAGAAAAACGAATCGTAGAACGGGGGCCGTTCGAATGGAACTGTTCCCCATGATTGCCCCAAGAGATAGCACGAATGGGTCGTTCGGATGGAACGGTTCCACACGATTGCCCCCAAGAGATATCACGAAGGGGTCGGATCGCGCCAAGAGATTTCACCTACAAACTTCGCATAAAGTCTGAATCAAGCATTATAAGAATAGTCATCGTCATTTAGTTGCCATAGTCGCCTTCATCATTAGTTGTCGTCGTCATCATTTCGCTTTCGTCATCATCATTCACGTCATCTCACCTTTGATCGCGTTTCTTCTCATTCGTGACGACTGACGTTGTCATTGTTATTGTCAGAGTTGTTGTCGCATTGTCATCATTTCTATTGTCATTATTAATCGGACGAGAGGTAAATTTAATCAGACTTTCGCCGAATCAGGATAATCATCATTATCCTGATTGGGCGATCCTAATCATTATTACCTTCATCATGCATTATGATTTGGAAATCACTACCAATTAATGCCAGAATTAACAATCAATTCATTAATCAGTCAAACAAAGAAGCATTTAATTGGCTTCTTCATCGTCTTCATTATAATCATCATCTTCATCATCATCATCGTCGTCGTCATCATCATCATTAAGCAGTCATGTTTAGTTACTTATAATGACAATAATAATGTCAAGTAAGCCATCATCGTATAATCAATCAAGAAAAGCAATAGTCAACAACATTATTGTGTCATCATTGTTCAATCCAAATAGACAGTCGTCATCATTGTCGTCACAGTCGAAAACGACAACACTAAAACAACAACAGCAACAACACAATCGTCAGTAGTCATATCAGTGGGACAAACGCATATGTAAAAGCCATCGTCGTTCTATGAAGTCGACTGTCTTCCAATTATTTGTCCAGCGGTCGGCTTTTGATTTTCCTCGGAGGCTTTGAAAGAGATCAGAGACCCGGCTTCGCTAGGACGCCAAGAGTCATCCATCAATTCTTATCTCCAGATCCATCTTCTTTTCTTGTTTCTCGCTCTTTCCGCCGAATCTGCACTTCTTCAAGAGCCTCTCTCCCACTCCGCCGCTCCTTCCATCTTTCCACCTACACTTGCTGATCTTCCTAACGCTATTCCCAACCCATTCTGCGTCCTCAGGCTTATCTGTTTGTCTTGCAAGTAAGGCGGGCAGGCAGGCAGGCGGGCAGGCAGACAGACAGACAGACAAAAAGACTGACACACAGACGGAAGAGAAAGAGAGAGAGAGAAAAAAGCACCCAAAAGGACAAACACAACAACAGACATACGACTGACTGACTTCATGAATGAATGAATGAAAGAAACAGGGCAGACAAACAGGAAGACAGACAAACAGAACGCTAGCAAAAAAGGGACCAATGTAGAGTAAGAAAGACAGGAAGAATAATATTCACACACATCAAGATGCGTCCTTTTGTGATAATCCGTTCAAACATCACACAGTTCACACACACGTTAAATAGTTATTGATCCAACTATTTTTCCAACAAGGTGACGACTCCCTCTCCTCCTCTTCCTCCTCCTCCTCTTTTTCCTCCTCTTCCTCTTCCTCCTCCTCCTCCTCCTCTTTTTCTTCCTGTTCCATTCCATCCAAAACTTCCAAAGTCCCTCGTTCCCAACAGTTCCTCCTTCGACCACTCCCTGCTTTCAACCCCACACCAGTCAACAAACTAGAACAGCCAGATTCCTGTAAAAACGCAATGCAAGAACTCGACACAGGCGATTAATTTTGACTGAGCAGCCGACAAAAAGACAAAACGACTTTTGGGACAAACTCTTATTTACTTTCTCAGCGCGAAAAATGCTGCTGCTTTCTCGAAAGAATCCAGACAGAAGGAGCGACTGCAAGATTTGTCGGCTTCAGTATCCATACAACACAGATCTATTATGCAGTGTTCACAGAATTATTGTTAATGGTTAATGAACACAATATGCAGGTACAAGTCTATGTAGAATGTACATGCATAATTGTATATATTAGTCTATGTAGAATATACATGTATATTCGTATTATGTACAATTATACATGTGTATTCTACATAGACTTGTACATGCATATTGTCTTCATATTATGTCGGTAGATCATTAGGCCTACTCTCTCACAGAGACTATTAACAAACGTATTTGCACACTTAGTTTTGTATGAATATTCGTGTATATAACAATTATAAGCTGCCAAATTCATCCATTATTGTGTGTGTTTGTTCGTTTGTGTGCGTCTGCGTGTATGTCTGTGTGTCTGTGTAAATACGTGTATGTGTGTGTATATGTATACGCCCACATATATACATTTCGACGCAAGAGACTCGGCGTTCGATATAATGAGGCGTTACCCCATGGAGTGCAGTTGTCCTTATAAGGCGATCGACTGAAGCTGTTTCGTCTGATGGAAAATGGCGCCCTCTGTCACGTGGACAGCTATTTACGACGCGAGACTAGAGCGGGCACGATCTCGAGGCAACGAGATTTCGTTGCGAGTTGTGAGGTGTGGGGATCATTCATTACTCGACCGTGACCGACAGCAATGCAAGACAAGGAACCTGCTCTATACGTAACTGTATTTACAAGTATTGAGAAGAGAGAGAGAGAGAGAGAGAGAGAGAGAGAGAGAGAGAGAGAGAGAGAGAGAGAGAGAGAGAGAGACAGACAGACAGACAGACAGACAGGCAGACAGACATACAGACAGACAGACTGGAAAGAAAGAAAGAAAAGAAAGAAAGAAAGAAAGAAAGAAAAGAAACAGAGCGGGAGAGAGGGAGGAGAGGGGAGGGAGGCAGAGGATGAGAGGGATAGATAGATAGATAGATAGATAGATAGATAGATAGATAGATAGACAGACAGACAGACAGACAGACAGACAGACAGACAGACAGACAGACAGACAGACAGACAGACAGACAGACAGACAGACAGATAGATAGATAGATAGATAGATAGGTAGATAGATAAAAACGTTATAAAACATCACACTACCTACCTACCAGCTTGATGCTGTTCAGTAATGCTGTTTCAAGTAGCAGCAATCAAGCCATGGAATCATGTCCGCGACACACGAAATGAGACGGTGACATGTGATCAAACGAATATTAGAGACATCTGTTGTTCAGTTTTGGATCGTGAGAGGAAAGCATGAGTTGATCTGATCCTGAAATGGTGCACATGAGACGAAACAGGAACTGAGCTTGACAGGAGAAAATAAGATGGCACGACATAAGATCACGAAAAAAACTATATTACTCGAAACTGTGGAGTATATATTATTGCAGCGAATTTTTCATGAAGCCACGGGAACGAAGCCGCGAAATTGGTCGATTATTCACAGAATGTCTTATGACTATAAATTTTACGGTGGGAAGTGCAATGCAATGTAATATAGTAGTTGGTATACTTGTGAGATATTGCAGTATAAAGACAAGGCTAGGGATTTTGGAACTTTCAAGACAGCCAAGAAGGCGCATGTTCACGAGTAAATGGTAGCCTGTGAATAAGCTGGTTCCCGCGACATCGCATTTGTGGGCGCTTTAGAAGTTTCGAGTTTACGATTACGATTATCCTACTTCCGAGTTTATACTCGCCAAGTTCTGGACTCCCAGGCATCTATAGCCTGTAGGAGTCTGAAACTTCGAAGACTAAGTTTATAGTCACCAATAATTCGTAAATCCAATTCTTGAAGGCAAATATAACCTTAAGTCAGGGATTTCCAAATTTATTTGCGCTAAGTCCGAGACACGACGATATAATTAGCCTGTGAGTTTTGGACTTCAAAGTTTATATTCGCCAAGTTACAGTCTCACAAGCCATACATAGCCAAGGAGTCTTGGAATTCAAATTCATATGAATTCACGAATTCGCAGGCTTCTTTATGCTATATACACGGTTGAAACTTCGTCAAGTCTCAAACACAAAGGCACGCATAGCCAAGGAGTCTGGGACGCCGCTGAACTGAACAGTTCAGCTTGATTCAGCCGATAAACGACGCCAAGAGATAGACATACAATGATACAGAGACAGCCAGACAGATGCAGACATATACAGAGAGAGACAGACAGTTAGACATACATATAGAAAGAGAATGCATGCTTGAAGGCAACGAGATTGGCGGAAATATAAGTAATGTTATAATCTAAAAATAACATCAATTTAATATTTTGTGAGCGATAACATGAGTAATTAAGAGCGATGCCATTCCGATATTATTACTTTCGTCTGACGTTCCAGGCAAACGAAAATTGTGAATTGCCGAGTAAAATATTCACAACGAAACAAAAGTGTATTGTTGGTTTGCATTTGACAGTGTGGTTGAAAAATCTAATGTGTGAATCGAAAATACTGAAGATCATTCCTAGATTGATGTCGGTGAATCTCATGTGTTGGGAGAAAATATTGAAGTGCAAACAAAATTTGATTAAATCGATAACTGTGAATTAAATGTAGTCACAGAAGTTAGAAATTCAGATTTTCCAAATATTGATTCCTTAACCCTTCTGTATGCTGCTGAAAATAATTTATGAAAGATAATTTTGACCCCCGGGTTTCGAACTTCGAGTGCGTATTCAATAGGCTAATAGTAAAATCGTCGCTGTTGCTGAATATGATGACAAAAAATTTCATTTTCTGGTGCTTTATTCGAGTTTATTTCGTTTGGTGCTTTATTTCAGTACATTGCTTGTGTAGGCCTATTAAATTTTTTAACGTTTTGGAAACATAATTTTATAAAGTCTTTAAATAAATATTCCAGTTTCCAAAGTTTCCATTAAATTGTTCAAATAAATGAAATTTTACACAAGTCATTTTTTTATTTATTATCTGATACTAATATTTTTATTTAAAAGGTACTTTTTAATCTCAAATATAAGCTAAGATGTTATATATTTCAGGCGATGAGTGCCGTTATTTTAAATATTTCAGGCGAGGCGTCATAAATTTTATTTAGGCCTAAAAGATAACACCATTCCAACTAGGAAATGATTTATTAGGCCTACCCCAATGCTTATAAACCACAATGATATAGAACTTGGATTTGTGGCAACAATCGAAAGTTTAGATTTGCTCTCCTGAACAATTTCAATAAATGGAGTTAGCACCTTTGCACTCTAAGCACACGAAATTATGTACGCCCATCTTCCCTTCTGTGTATAGGGGAAGATGGGCACGATTAAGTGGTTGGCAATCTTTCATCTCTTAGCAGCAGCCAACGCTTTCCAACTACTTCTTTATTGCCACAATGTATACATATATACATATATACATATATGTATACATATATACATATATGTATAAGTATACGTTCTATATAGGCAATGTATGTATGCATTGTATACTAGATCATGTGATAGCTCCATGTATTCATGTTTGCTATATTTTGTTTATTTCAACATTTAAACACACACTGCAATATGTCACATCAGATAGGATTATATGTATCTGTATATTCCGTGGTTTAAAAACATATGTATATATATATATGCATGTATATGCATATATATATATATATATAGAATGTGTGTGTATGAGAGCCCTTGAGGAAATACGTTTTGCCAGCTGGTCAGTGTAAACTGAAGCGGAGGGGCGACCTCTTCGGTCGTCCTCTGAGACTGTCTCTGTGACGTAACAGGATCAGCGGAAGCGACCGACCGGAGGGAGGGGAGATGTTCCATTGGTGGAACGGATCGGTTCGTTGGGTTGGGCGGGCGTAGGATGTGTGCCACGCATGGGTGGATGCAGCTCTTGCCATGATCTGTTGTGTAGAGTGGGGTAGGAGCATCGAAGGCAGTTTATAGGGATCGGTTTGATAGTATAGTACAGGATAGGATACGATAGAATTGGGTGTGATAGGATAGCAATAGGAATGGATATATGATAAGTTAGGATATAGGATATGATAGGATAGGATAGGATAGGATAGGATAGGATAGGATAGGATAGGATAGGATAGGATAGGATAGGATAGGATAGGATAGGATAGGATAGGATAGGATAGGATAGGATAGGACAGAATTGAGTATGATAGGATAGGGATGGGATGGTATATATATATGGATACGGTGTGAAATGATATGATACCCCAATTTACACCAATTTTCTTACACGAACTCTACAGAAAGAGTCGTCTTTGCCCTCCCTCGCAGAGAGGTCTAAAAAAACTTCTCCTTTGACTCAAGAGTTGGCCTCTCCTAAAAACGATTACAGGTTACGTTTTTACAATGTAATATAATTTTATATCGTTAGGCAGAAATGCAACGCTGATTATTGCTCATAACCTGAAATGTTCTCATTGTGACCCGGATGCACTTTTTTGAGTTTTGCGTTAGAGGATCGGATCGTGGGTTATGAACGAAATGCATGGGGGAAATATATTGTATTGTATTGTATCTATAAATTTATATTGCGCCTCTCGCAGTGCACGCCAATCAGAGGTGCTCGGTGGTATTGTATTCAGTGGTATGGTAGTCGATTGGACAGAACGCTCGACATGTAACTCGGGGGTCACTGTGTAAGGAATGTGAGCAAGTCCTTCACTCACAACTGCTCAGCGCCATCCATGTTTTGTCTTATGGTTGTGTGTGCACCTCTGAACTTCGGAAGGAGGACAATATCAAGTACAATTGTATTGTATCGTGTTATCGTACTGTGTTGTATTGCATTGTATTGGAACACTTGTATAGCGCCTCTGACAGTGTAAGCAATTCAGAGGCGCTCTCAGCGTGGGAGCCCCTATAGGGAATATAGGAAAGCCTTTAAGCAGTGAACAGGAATGGAATAGGTCCCGGTCAATATTTTAGGACGTTTAGCTTGTTACGCATTATTATTATCAATATTATTACTTCGATGTTTTACAATTATCATTGCATAACTGTTGTCCCATTGTGCGTTTGCAAATGGCGTAATAAAGACCATACTTACTTACTTACTTAAGTGGGAGGTCATTCCATGTAGCAATAGCGAAAACACGATGTTGGACCAAAGCGGTCCTTACCCGAGAGACAGAGATGGAGACGATCAACGGAGCGCAGTGCCCAGAGGGAGACGGCGGCGGAGGGCTTACGCAAAAGATCACAGAGGTACTTAGGAGCCAGTCCCATCTGGGCTGCATTGCATATTAGGGTGGCCCAAAACAAAAAAAGGTGGAAATGTTTGGCTCCACAAGGCTGCCCTTGTTACACATGAAAATATAACCGTGTATGCAAAATTTTGGACAGATTGAACTATATTTAGAGGTCGCGCCTTTTGCACACTTTTACACTATATAGCATGAAACGTCAAAAGACATGTATAATTTTGAATTTCAAGGCAGTCATTATTTTGAACGTTGAACAGCCTAATAAAATATATATACCTCAGTGTTACTGCTTAGTCAGAGTGCATTAAATGCAAATAATTTGTAATGTAATATAATTTTTTATTCTGAAAGTAGTTTTCCAGTCTGCATAAATAACCGTCATTGAAGTGCCGGAAAACGCGAAAACCGCGATTATTTCATTTTGCTCTTGTCGGAAAAGAAATCATTGTGCGATGACTAGGCCTACAGTCAAGTTGCAGCAAGTATTGTTTCTGTGACTCATCCTGAGTTAGTGGCTCTGATCTTGTCCCACAAGTCACAAGAGACAAGATCAGAGCCACTCCACGTTCTGCACAGTCATTGACTACATCAAAAGTTTGACATTAGGCTTCATCGACTGGAATGTATATGGGTTCAATGGTCAGAGAGCAGAAAGCTTCTATAGGAAAGTTCTGGCTTGTTCTTGATCCTGGATAGTAAGACGACCAAGCAGTTTTAAAGAACTCCTTGTGACATACGCCTTCAGTGTAGTGTGGTGGTCAAAGGATCTCCTGTCCAGCCGTTTTGTGGATAGCTGATTAGGTGGGTAAGTAAGGTTTTCACCATAGTGGCCTTGATGTTTCACTGTTTTCTCATCAAACAAAGCAAGTGGCACAGGGTGCACGGTGAAATACTAGAGAAGACGACTGAATGCATCCACTGCTTTTCTTTGATGACACGGTCTGAGTATTGAAGGAACTATGCAAGAAGCTTCAAATCACTGAATTGTAACAACACTACTTAGTTGCAATTGGTCGGCTACTTACTCTTACTTTCGAACTGCCGCTTGAGCACCGCTGAAATTCTTGTGAGTCTCTCTGTTCGTCAAGATTATGGCAGCAAACTTGAAGGATCTTTTTTTCTCATTTTTAGAAAGAGCTTGTCCTCTTGACTTGTCATCAAAGTCATTGCATCTTTCCGTGAGATGTCAAATAGTTAATTTAAATCGACATTAAACTGTCCTCTTTGAGTCGGCAGAAATCTTGAATTTAAGTCTATTCTTCTTCAGCAGACTGTAACCGTCATACGACTTCCGCAGCTAGCTAACACCCGAATCACTCATTTTGGTGATGAAACATAGCCCCATTTGTTGGTAGTCCAGACCCAAAAAATGTCCTTGTTAGGCATCCCTAACAGCCAAAATTGTGGAGAACTCCTGGTTGATGCCATGATAGCTGCTGTTTTTGCTACATATAAGCGCTTAATATAAAAAGTGAAAAGGCATGCGTTGTATTTCACAGTTAAGGTGTGCTTCACAAATAAAAAAAATACTTTAGTCATGCAAATTTAGCGG
Source organism: Aporrectodea caliginosa (assembly GCA_020284085.1). NCBI lineage: Eukaryota > Metazoa > Annelida > Clitellata > Crassiclitellata > Lumbricidae > Aporrectodea > Aporrectodea caliginosa. The sequence goes on from JACEVL010001420.1 coordinate 25,613, forward strand.
TACGAGGAGCAATAGTGAACAATCCAATTGTAAATTAAACGAATTCATATGAAAACTTTAGTCTATAAGTTAGCATGCAAAATTTTTAGATTAGGCCTACCTCTAATTCAGCAACCATTTTCTAAAGACAATTAGAACTTGAAAACAAGCTTTTTTATTTGTAAGTAAGCTTATTGTTCTTCAATTTACTGAAGTACAGTTGACATCTAGATTATGATTTAGAAAGAAGGTGCTTGGAGTTCATGGTGTTAATCCTAATTTATAATGTAGCTATTAAAACGCGACGTGCGGTTTTTGCGATTTCTAAAAAGTGTCAAAATGGCGCGACCTCTAAACATGCTCAGATCTCTTAAATTTTTTCACCAAATAGTCTTCTTGTCAAGTGGAACAAGGGCAGCCTTGTGGAGCAGCAAGTTTCAACAAAAAGATTTTGCCGTGCAAGTTTGGGCCACACTATTGCATATGCATGAGTAGGAAAAGAGCAAAGAGCAGGAGCGAAATGGAAATGTACGGAGAAATGTTATTTGCAATGGACTAGGCCCAGAGGTGAAAATCTATACATAACTTTGGGGGGGACAGAGTACCTACGAGGGCCGGATTTTTGGGGGGGACAGCAGGGCTTAAGTCAAAACTTTGGGGGACTGTCCCCTCTGTCCCCCATGATTTACGCCACTGACTAGGCCTAACCAGTGGAGGAAAGTGGCGAAACTAAGGAGAAAACGTATCTTTAGTGGAAAATACCCCGAAACATGGGCGTATTTAGCGGTGGTTTATCGGGTTCAAACCACCCAAATAAATGCATTACTGTTACAATTATCAAAAACAAAAACCTAGAAAAATACGACAATTTCTAATGGAAACTCCCCCCCAAACTGAAACCCTCAGAATTTTTTTCCTGGCTACGCCCCTGACCTGAACAAGTGCAGAAAGAGCAATATTTAGGGGAAATGTATCTTTAACGGCAGATACTCTGAACCGTTGGGTGAAGGTAATTGTTTCTACGATCCTTTCACATCCAACAAATCGCTTTCACGAGAAATTCAGGCAAAATTGAAGGATATGCCGACACGCACAGTTTGCAAGCACTCACGCGGCGTTGAAGTGGCGCAATATAAATGGCTATATAATTTGGCTGACGAATGGGATTGGGACGCAACGGGGAAGTGAGGGAATTGGTCGTCATTTCCGTTTTGCTCAGCTGAAATGCTGAATCAGTTTTTCTCTGTGCGAACAACTCTGTAATCGCATTACGAGAGCATTATTCGAAGATAATTTAGCCATATTCGATAATAAAATAATTATTGTCGAAAACAATTAACCTAGATGTTTTTAATGCAGTGTGCAGCACGTGAAGACAAAGCAAACATTCGAGTAGTAAGAGAGACAGACGGATGAAACATACAAACAGGCACTAACTTTATTTATAATACGTTGGCTATTATAATGCAAGTACAGTAATGTGCAAAGGGCTACCTAAAAATTGTATATATTGTATATATATATATATAATTATATGACATATATATACGTACATATATTCTTCATTTATATGCGTGCATGTAAATAATATATGTGTAATGTTTTTTGTAAGTGGATCTTGACGCAAGACCTACCCTTGTAACATGCTAACCCCCACCGAATTAACCTTTTCTAACTCGACCCGAATTGGGGTTCGTCACGCGAATCACTGGTATGCCCTCTGGTGTTCACGGATAGTAGTAAGAAGACACCAAAAAAATGGATTAGTCAGGCAACCAAGGTCAGATCAAGGTCAGAATAAGGTCAGAAAAGGTCAGATACAAAGTCAATACACGAGAGATGAAGCTCGGCATTTGACCGAGCATAGGCCTATTTACTATCCGCCGGTGCCACTACTTTACGGTTCTCCGGAATCCGGATACGTTTAGATTTCGTGACCTGATTTCTTGTTACTACATACAGTAATGATATTTAGTATTACTACGACTCTATCATTACTAAAAGTTCTACACTGATAAAGAACTAGATCAATATCGTTCCTAACGCTTTTCTTTCCACTCACGACTGAAAACCAGACTCTTCAACTTATAGCATGTCCTAATTCTACTCCTGCGCTACCACACGACCACAACCATCACCGATTACCACCGTAGCATCTCGCTGTCTCCTCGGTTTGAACTACCTGACCCTGACATCGGAACGGACAAAACAACTTGCCAATTGGGGACTTGATTTGATATAGCGCCGGTATTAAGCTGGTTTGTGTGGCGCTTAGAAATCTCGGAGATTTACATTACATTACGCTTAATTACTATTGTAATTGTAATTACTATATAAGAAAAAACATTTTACTAAAGGCCAACCTGTCTTGTTTTGATGTGTTGAATTGGTCCATCTTCATGTGATGTCTTGTGCGTCATAGAAGTCATTACGTAATCTGGAGAAAGCCGCCTCTATAATTAATAACTTTTTGGTGTAGATCTATACATTAATAATATTTTCGTTTATTCAAACAATCCGGTTGACTAACCGCAACCGGTTACAGTGTACAATTATGCAATTGAAACAATTCACAAGAACACAAATGACAGCAGAAATAAATCTTAACTACTAACAGAACAGACAGCCTGCAATACACACACACAGACATTATCTGTCTGTGTGTCGGGCTGTCTATCTGTCTGTATGCGTGTTTGTCTGCCTACATGCCAACCTACCCATGTATCTGTCTACCTACTCAGCTTTACCTACCTGTCTACATTTTTATGGTTACGCCCATTTGTCTGTCTGTTTGTCTGTGCAAATCTTTGACACTAAGATCAATCTATTAACCATATTTGTCTCAGTTTATGAAACAATTCGATGTTATTCAAAGCCGATCAGAAACCGACTTTAACGTTATCTGTAGTACTTTTCTGTACTAAAACTCGTTTCCATATCAATATCCTCAAGGTCGAAAAAGCCTTTAAAATGCGGCGTCTTCAAGGATGCGCGGCCTCTGTCATCTCAGTCGACGTCTTTGTTGCGGTTGGCTTTATCACAGCACCGACTTATCGAAAACACTTGCCCACAAAGGAACCGACAATCAATCACTTGACGTTGTTTACGATGTTTTCCCCAAATGTGTCAGTCGTTCAGGTCCTGAGCCCCCTAGTGAACTGAGCAGGAGATGAATGGAGATTGCGGGGTTGGGATGCCATGCTCTCTAAAGAGTAGGACCGTACGGATAGTGGTGAAACTTGGACCATCCGTCATCTCTCGGCCCATGTAAACGATGTTTCTCCGACAAGACTCGTTGCATGAGATTTAAGTAGGACGACCATTCATGCATCCATGGATCTATCCATCCATTCACCTATCTAACAATCCATCTATCCCCCCCATCCATCTATCCATCCGTCCATTCAGCCTCAGCTGCGATGCCCTAGATGCCCTAGTGCGATTGCTTTATGTGAATCCTGGACAATCAATCAATCAAATAAAAAATTTATGTATCGTTCCTTCAAGATATCTACTCAGAGGCGCTCCAGTCCAGGTCCAACCACGGCTGAAAAGAATAGCTTTCAGAGAGGTATAAAATGCAGGTGAAGAGTTCCTAGGTACATGTATGATACGGAGCTCTAGACAGTTTAGCACCTACAGCGAGCGCATACATCGTCCAATCCTCCAAAACTCAGTCTGTCAATCACCTCTGACTCACGAACCCCTTTCACAGGGCCGGGTTAAGACATCCGGGGGCCATACATACATATATACCGGTATTTGCTCATGCACTCACACATTTATTTACTTCCTTGCACATTCACTATGTTCAAACACACACACACGCACACACACACACACACACACACACACACATTGACAAATAGCTGGACTTTGAGCCTGGGACAACCTAATAATAGCCCAGTCCAAATTGCATTCTTAGGTCAATGGTCGTCTCTTCCATCTGAGAAACTGAAGGTGATCGTACTCAGTCTTTCGTTGTAAATTGCATTTTAAAAATTCATGCAATTTACTGCTCGGTAAACCATTTAATATGCACAATAAACTCACCACTGTGACAGTCTAAGCCTAAAGCCAACGTTTAGGCCTACGAGAAGAAATTCGAAACGAGCAATCGAATATGTCTTGGCTGTTTGTGTGTATATGTGCATTTGTTTGTGTTTGTGTCCATGTGTGCTTGTCTGTGAACAGAGTGGATGTGTAAGTAGGCTAAGTAAATAGGTGAATGAACATTTGCGTACCAATAAGTATGTACGTATGCATGCATGTATGCATGTGTGTATGTATGTAAGTATGTATGCATGAATGCATGCATGCATATAAAGTGAAAAGCTCTTTAATAGTAGTAGTTTCAGTTTAACGACACTGTGTGATAACAAAGATCATTAGCGTCGCCCTCCTCCTTCAACGAGGCTTGGGACTGGCACTGTCAGAGTACGAACAATGGCGGAGTTAAGCGCTTTAGTTCAAAATGAGACATTCTTTAAACGGTATACTGTTTATGATGTTTTGAAGCAGTAGTCTGTTTCACGGCACTCCAGGCCTTGTAACGAAGGCTTCGACTTCGCGTTTACCCAGGGCCGGATTAAGACTTTCGGGGGCCCTAAGCCAAGGGCCATCCGGGGGCCCTAACCGGAAAGCCATGCAAAAAATATTTTTCAGATTCAGAGAAAAACCATCCTTTTTTTTGCTTTTCCGTCTTTTTTTAGAAGAAAATTGTCAAATAGGACCTTTGTAGGCTAGCCTACCATCTGAGACCATCTGATTTTTTTATATTTCCTGGCAGTTGGGAGCCCCTCAAAACGTTGTGGGGCCCTAAGCCATGGCTTATTTCACTTATAGGTTAATCCGGCTCTGCGTTTACCAGTTTACAACTGGAGAATTCGCAGAAATGACGTCATATCGTGTATGCGCATCCGAATCGAAGACTATCGATCACGGTCAACGAATGATCGGACGCGTGAGACACTTTAAAGCGCCGCTTACGAATGATTCAGCGTCGATCGAGAGATAGCGTTCGGCAGTTTCGATCGATTTATCCGTCGGGAGAAATTAACCAATTCATGTTTAATCGGAGCCCAATTCCGGAGAAAAAGCCCGGCCCGGTTCGTGGCCCTATTACGGCGAAAAGGGCTAAATTGACAGCGCGTGGTATGATTAGTTAGGCTATAAACTCGTCAATCAAGATGGCGTCCGTGCTGGGTCGTCTGCGGTGGTTCTAGCAGACGATGAGTAGATTCCTAATGAAATTATTGATGTTGGCCAACCATTGATGACCATGGCGTATGTGCGTTCGCAGACACGGATATAGCAGCTTCATGGCTGCTATATTGGAATGGCTGATTGGGTTGATTGAGTTCGGGGTCTGCGTGCTTTGCTGATCAATTTTCTCTATTTGCAGATCATTTTTTTTATTTGTAGATCAATTTTTTCTTTGTAGATCAATTTTTGACAAGGCTGAAATTACGACCTGTGTTTTGTTCGGGCGATTATTTGTCTGTTTGAATTTACACAGCTCAAGATGATGTCTGAAAACAGTTAACACCTGAACTCTTATGTAGGTCTACACCAGTTTCAGGTAATACAGCACAGTGAACTCAATTGACCCGTAGTAAGGCATTACTATTGTGGCCTTTTCAAGCAATTCGACAAAACAGTCTGTAGCCTTTGGTAAGAGACAATGAAATAATGTGATTTGACAGACTAGCGTCTCTTACTTGTTTCTTGAATTGGCGCTATACAAATGTGTAATTACAATTGCCGTTTATACCTGGAAGCGTTCTAGCCAGGCCAGAACAGAGGGGCCAGAAGGACCAGCTGGCAAGGGCCTACGATTTTGAGGGGACCTACTCTCCCTGTTAGTCAAAGGGGAACTGGGATCCTTTAGCATAAAGATTAATGCTCTGATGTTAATGATGAATCTGCCCAAAGAAAAGCACGTAGAACACTTCTGAATGTGAATAAGTGATGGCCATTTCTGATCTGATTTATGACATTCCGAAGTCAGAATATAAATGGTTCTAGTTCTTTTATTCCGCTCTGTTACTGGTAAATTGTAATCACATCATAATTATTCATATGCGCTAATGTAAATTATACATTATAAATTGTATGTATAACTCATATCATCATTATGTATTTAGCACTGATTGATCACCAAAATACTTAATGAGCAGTTTGAAATCAATGGGGCCTACATTTCCCATCTGGGCTGGGCCTATTATAACCAGCTTTGCACGGGCTTGGTTCTAACAACTACAGTATCTATTCATTCATTGCAGCTGTTACTGTTTAGAACATAATCACAAGTGGCTGACTCCTCCCTTTGATGCTGGCGCTGTAGTTCGGATCTGCCTTTAGATATCGTTTTCATGGTCTTCTCTGCTTATCGACGACCTTGACTCGATATGAATCGGATCGGATCGTAGATTACCACATCCCGTCTCACACTGTCTTCACTCGTCAGCCAAGTCCTGTTTTCTGACAAAAAAATCGTTACTTGGCTGGGGCTTCGGTTTTTCGGCACCGTCGGTTTTCATGTATTTTCGCCATGCATGGACAACGGCAATCGTCTTCGTGTGGCAAGAGATGAATTGCCTCAATTATCTCCCGCTAGGCGCGCCAACGTGTAAGGGTGCACATTGGTCATCGAACTGGCATCGCGTCACAATCAAATAACCGATGTCAATATTTGCCAACAGACCATGCGCAGAATTCCATATAGTTGACTACATTAGCTTCTAGCCACGCGGCTATTGGTAGTGCCAGTCCTAAGCCTCTATGAAGGAGGAAGGCGCCGCTACCGTGCCAAACTTATCCACACGGAACCCAAATAGGACCCACATTCCGTATGGGACCCCTATTGGGCCCACATGGGTTCCGTCCATTGTTCATGGAAATGCTTGCAGGGTGATCATCTTTGTTATGCAACAGTGTGGTTAAACAGTAAACCTTACTATATAACCAAGTTACACATGAAAGTCCATGTGTATTGCACGGTATACCCTATATGTTGCGTCATCTATATCACAATAAATTGTAGTAATTAAAATGTATTTCATCATCGTCACGTACTTCACGAGGTGGCAGACTGGTTCAACACTCACCGAACTGTAAGCTTATAGGCCTACTCTGAGATAGCTGCAAAAACTGACACTAAGCATTGCCACCGTGCATACAGGTTTCCAATCCAAACCCCATGCAGAGATCATGCAATTCTTTTCCATTCCAAAGTCTTCATCACCTGTCAATTTTTTTAGCAAGGTGATATCATGATTGTAGTTCTTGAATTTATATAGCGACTTATCATTAACGAGCATCCATAGACAATGTTAAGCATTATTGTGTTTGAGTCCATGCATACCA